>CAJHQQ010003220.1:0-45000 GCA_905132885.1 Moricandia moricandioides | reverse complement strand
TATATGGATTTTTACGTCACTTGGTGAACGCTATTTTGTTTATTATCACTTCAATTTTTTAAGGTTCGGCCATGTTATTATACAAGTTTTGTCACTTTCTTAACGTGAACCAAATTTTGTCACTTTCTAAACTCGTATGTTCACGGGTTCACGTTGTTGACCTGCACAACTTGATCTCCTCATCCAACTGGACCGGACCGAGCTGCTTCTCTCTCAAGTTCTCCTACAAAACAAGGAATGCGTCCACGACAAGCCAACTACGCGCTCCCATCTCATCTTTACTTATTTCCAACAAAGCGAAAGCGCCACCACGCCTTTGCTTGAATCTTACAAACGAGTCCACAGCGCCGGCCACCTCCACACCCCCGTCTTTGACCTCTTCCCCCGTGATTCCCACACCATCGACGAGTCACTCTGCAACTTGGCATTCGACGTCTTCCTCAGGCTCGACACTTTGGAAAACCCTTTCTTATCTCCTGAATCTCACAGCTTCCGAGAGACTCAGTTATGTTTCTCCCAGCTGAAGCACAAGCTCGACACCCGTCTCCGTAAATCTAGGTGACGGATCTGCCTCTTCCACCATGCCACAGCTGGTTCTGCCGTATATCTTGTTTCTGTTGTTGTTGGGGTGCTGCTTCCGTTGCTTGTATTGCCTCGCATGCACTTCCCACCCTTTTTGTTGCAGGTCCCTTGTGCACTCCCTACCTCCCTCACAGTTTCAAAAAGGAGTTAACTAACATTTCTCAACTCATTGCTGCTGCCAAAGGAACTTTTGTGTTCAACAAAGATCTCGACACCATTGACCGTCTTGTCTCCTGCCTGCCTGCACACGGGGATTGAATACGAGAATATGTTCATTCGGCTTGGATTGGAGAGGGGAAGGGACGGGTATTCAGTTCAGGAGATTTTTGAAACAGCTTCGCAAGAGCCACCTCAACCTCACACAACTCAAGGACCTTGAGGATCATATTTGCCTTTGGTTCACCAGCGTTAACGAAGCTAGATCGTTGCTTCTTGAAGAGATCCATCTTTCCCGAATGTAAGCTTATCATTTTTTCATATGCTTGTTAGTTGGTCATTACCTAATTTGTTATATTGAGCAGCCATGGCAATCTTTAGAGTTTAGAGGGAACGAACTACTGCCATTTCTAGTCAAAACCCAATCAAGATCACAAGGTCAGTAGAGTTATTGGTCGACCCACTTGTATTTGGTTTCTACAGTAACCTGAGCTCATAGGAGAAGACAACAGTACCAAGGTTGATATATATACATAGACGTTGAGCTATATGTAGCTGGGAATGGAGACCTTTTGTAGGTCTTCCTTAAAAATTCTTCAGGCTTCCCTGCGGTAACAACATAGTACAATTGTCTCCTAGATATTTGAGAAACCTATGAAGAAGAAGGATATGATTATAGATATAATTATAAAAATGGTTAAGATCATACGTAAAATAAGGTTTAGTGATGATGAGGTATAGTAATTTGTTAATCAATATATGGAGTGGCAGATTCTAGAGGCGTCCATATATTCTTGCTGAGTGAAACATATCGATCCATAGAGATAATGCATAGTTTATAGCAAGAAGATCATCTTCTGACAATTTTTCTTTCACAAACAGTAATATCTTTGGATTATCTTACAGGTTTTAGACAAAAAAAAAACGTATGTGACAAAATTCTTCCATTTCACACTCTTAAAAGAAAAAGAAAAAAAAAAGCTTTGACAGATGCCAAACTATCAATAGATATTCATCAATGTGCAACACATGCATTGCGATAATATAGTAGGTTTTCCTGAAAAATATAGTTGTATCAGCCATAAATTGAGTGAAACCATGAGATAAGAATACAGAGGTAAAATTCTGGATCCATTGTCTAGAGGGTAATTGTAAGTCACATATGATCAAACGAAGCCAATATGCATCATCTGAAAGTAAGGAATCAGGGGTATTTGACTTGATGTGGAGGCAGCAGACGTTGGAAGCTGTAGCTGAGACAAGCTTCACATACTTGCTCCAAATCTGAGAGTATAATGGATGTGCCGCACTCATGCAATTCACATCCTTCTTAGGGGTGCAATATGCCAGCCACTATAGTTGCACTCACCTTTCCCGGTAACCAGTTCTAAATGTGTTTTATTTAGTTTTCCAACTGAATTTTCTTTTTATCACTGAAATTTCCTTGATAAAACATCATCTAGAAAAAAAAAATTGTTGGATTGGATAGCTTTGATACTTACCTCACATGAGTAGATATTCACCAGAGATTTTGGAATTATTAAAGCCGGTGGAGTATGATAGATACAATCTCTACGTAACAGCTTGAGGGGGAACTGTGAGAATGGGATAAATAATCAGGGCCGGTCCTGGGGTAAAGCCCATGAAGCAAAGGCTTTGGGCGCCACATATTATAGGTACTACAGGGGCGCCAAATAACAATCAAAACCACGTAGTATAGTGGTTTGTAGACTTAACTTATAGTATTCAACTTGCCAAGTTCGATTCTACTAGTTATAATTATTTTTATTTTTAACAGTGAGCAATGAAAAAAATCTGATGCAACAACGTCACTTGTGTTGTGAACGGAATCATCCTTCCCTTTTTAACCATTTAGGTTTCTTTTTTTTTTATTAAATTATGCATAGAGATATTAAATAGAAAACCTAATTATTACTTTATAAGAACAACGATTTCTAATCTAGTTTTTTTTTTCTTCTCAGCAGTTTGTTATTCTGAAGTTGTTGTGCTTCTTATCTTCTAAACAATCATTCTTCTTTTCTATTTCTTCTTATTTATTTTCAATTTTTCTATAATATATTGTTTAAATACAAATATAAAACTATTAGAAGTTAGTTATGTTTTCTGGAATTCTGAAAAAAATTTATAAGACTTTACAAAGAAAAATTAGTATTCTTTATTATAACTCTATAGAGAAACTTTAAAAATAATGGATAACTTGTACACAAACACAATTTTATCATGTATTACTAACAATTATGATTTCAACTGTTACTACAAAAATGTTTTTTTATTGAAATTGAAATTCATAAAAATATGTCATGTACAATTAAATAGATTGTCGATGATAATATAATAATATGAATTGATCAAAATATTTAATTATTACAAATTGATGAAAATTTGACAAAAACAATATATATTTTTACAAATAATATATTGATGTTTATAATTTTTCATTAGTTCATAGTATTTTATTATTTAAATTACATTAAAAATTATGACTAAAGGGCAACAATTTTGGTGTACGCTTTAGGCGCCACGTAAGTCCGGACCGGCACTGTAAATAATGTTTCTTTTGTGTTTTTTTTCGTGCTTCTCTCTCGTTGTTCCTTATCCCATCAACCAAACCTTCAACCAAAATTCATTAGTTTAATATGCTCTTCCATTGTTTTGCAAGTTTTATTATATATAAATTACCTTTGTTTGATCCGAGTGCTTTAGAGGTTAAAAGGACCAAACGGTCTCTGCATTCTTGTGAAACAAATGATCTTAGCTTCATACTCTTATTGTAATCGAGTCGAGACCTGCAGATAACATTTGCAAGAAAATCTTCTACAGGTGAAGGTTCATACTAAAGCTTTGTACTATCGACCTTTTAACTACATAGAAAGATGTAAAAAAATGTTGGAAAGACTAAACAATTTTTTTTTTTCATACGTTAAATTAACATAACAAGAATTGAAGAAAACAAGCCATCAAAGACAACCGTCTTTTCGGAGCCAAGAGCCGACCGGGAATGCAATCCCTCCATAGCCATAAGCGGTAAGGAACAAACTCCTTCCGGAACTACAAACTAAAGCTAAAGCAAACGCAACAATAACAAAAACTGTAATATTTAATCCTAAACAACAAGAGAATATGAAAGAGATACTCAAGCTTATGCTAAAATGTTGTCTTGTAAGCTAGCCTTAATAAATCAAAACTGAATGAAAATAGGCTTTAAACTTATAATAATTCTGGGCATTAACTACTACTCCCTCCGTTTCATTATAAGTGTCACTTTAGGTTTTTGCACACGGATTAAGGAAACAATTAATTTTGCATATTTTCTATATAAAAACACAATTACTTATACACCTAACCATATTTCAACCAATAGAAAAATAAACTGCAGCATAAAATTAATAAATTTTGCATCGAAAGTCGAAAACGACACTTATTTTGTAACAAAAAAATTTCTCTAAAACGACACTTAATATGAAACGGAGGGAGTATTATATCTTAGGTTACCCATAAGCAGATAAATTTTAGTCTTTTGACTACCTATATATATTTAGGCCTCAATAATTAGTATCCTAGGCCACATCCGCATGACACATGCTCACTACGGTCTCCTCGTTTTGCAATCCCTTCCCCGCCGTGACCATGATTTCTGCCGCTTCCACGCCGATGATTACGTCTCCCCAGCATTACTGGACTCTCCTTTTATTATTCACTATATTTTTTATTTGTATAGTTCACGACTTTGTATAGTATTAATATAACAACGGTTTGTTTTTCTGTAATGAAAAATCTAGTCAAAAGAGAGAGAGTTTGAGGCATAGCATTACACTTTCAATAAGGAGTAATGGTGAACTTTAGAGTAGGGGAACTTTCTAATGGTGAAAAGCAGCGATACTCTTGTCTCAATTTCACCTACACAAATGTCATGTCAGCTTTTTCAACGATCTCCCCCCATCTCTTAGTGTTAGTTCTTCCTCGATATCCACCAAGTCTTCTTCCTCACTTTTTTCACCGCCTGCTCTTTCCAATATGCTACTAACTTTTTCAATCGCACCATCTCTTTGGATGAAATATGTTTGCTGGGATCATTCACGATCGTTCTCACTCTCGATGCATATCTGACAAATACAATTTCATAAATCCATGTTAACACACTAATCGACAATTGTATCTACATTATATATGTAAGCTGCAAAAATGTGTGTATATAATACAACATATGGGAAGTCATGACTTACAGAAGCGAATTGTATGTCTCGTCCAAATTTGATTCGGCTGGAGATACATTAACAAACATTAACGTCTTCGCATTGACGCCCAATGAACCGCTCATGAACATTGTTAACTTGTGATTCCTGTAAGGAATATGCTGGTTGCCAGAAGATAAAGCACCAATAACATCACCTAATGCAGAAAGTGATTTGTTAATACTTTGAGCTTCTTTGAGTTGGCAACCAGCAGAGCCTGACTTTTTTACCCTCTCAGAACCAGCAAGATCCACAAAACTCAACTGCAAAATTAACAAATAGAAGATCGGAATATTATAGAATGCAACCATGGAAAATATTCATTTACCATATAATCCAGGAAACTGAGAAGGAGAGCGACAATGAGTATACTCATTATTTCATAATATGAATCTAAGGTTTAACACCTTATACCAGACCAATGATTTGAGTAAATACGTCTGATGATAACGAACCATTTTTCTAACGGAAAAGTTATATATAACAAAATTTTCTCTTATAAACGGTGGACCCAGCTGAAAAGTGAAAGAAACTATCGTGAATTTTGTCACCTAGCCCCTCGCAACTGACTGAGTTTGAAGATCAATACTTTCGTAACAACCGAAAGTATAAGGTTAGATCTTGAGATTTCTTCATTCATGTTTGTTCCAGAAACATGTCGTCGTTCAGATCCCCTTTCAATAATCATTCGCAGTTCCTCCAGAGTTGATATAGGAATAGTTGTCACATTCTCGACAAAGACCATACCCTGAGAAAACATAATATGAATGAGATCAAACTTATGTGCCTACAAACCGTTAAATATTATTATATCATATTACCTTAGAATCCTTTTTAATCTCTAGTTTCAAGCGCCTTGCAGTTTTTGGTAGCAGAAGGTCTACAAGTGTGTCTTGATAAAGTTCCACCATGTATGCCTGCATATTTTTTTATCATTTGATGCCCGAATCTATTATCACAACATATGTATTAAGATAATAAATTACCTTCAGAGAAAATGAAAATCTATTGCTATCACGCTTCAGTATTTTGAAGAGTTCCTTTATAGCTCGAGGTGTGAGTCCAGGATTGCTCTCATATCCATATATGATGGAAGTTTTTCCAGAACCAGTTTGACCATATGCGAAGATGCAGACGTTGTACCCATCTACAGCCGACTGTACCAAATACTGTTACAAAAAATGATATTAGTTCCCACAACAAAATAGCAAAGAACGAAAGGCAAATGAACTGAGTTACATATCACAACAATACCTTTGTGTCTTCAAACACGTCATCTTGGCTAGCACGCATGTCAAACACGCGATCATAAATGTGTTGCTTTCTTTTGTCGTCTTTCCATGGATGTTCGACCGTAAACTCATCCACACTTGCTAGCATTTGCTTTTCCCTCTCTTTTTCATTTAGAGGTCTTATTCGACAATATACTCAAGCCCATTTATGTACTATGTTGATTACAATGTAATTGATCTACAATTTGGTTTATCTCTGTGAGCATCTGTGATACATGGACATACACTTGCCATGAAACATTTAAAACGATCAGAAGATCAACTGATGACTCGAAATAACAATGACCATATATTTCAAAGTGGAGGCACTGAATTGTTTGAAAGTTATTGGTGTGTGGGAGTCACTGGTGAGATGCAAAAGTTTCATGCTCCCTGCTGCGTTACAATTCACTCCACAGAAAGAAGACTGGGCATGGATACTGTTCCAGGTTCAGAATCATAGTTTGTAAGAGAGAGGGCAGAGAGACGGTCCCTCCCAAGGAGAAGGTGAGAAACACCGGCCACCAGAAAGGGAGATCGGAAAGACAACAGAGAGAGAACTAGAGGAACGATTGGCCTTTTTAGATGTATCTTTCTTTCCACTCTCTTGCCTCTTCTCTTCAACACAAGCACTAAGAGGAAGGTTACGATGGGAGAAGATCACCAAGCTGTGCGGTTCGAGTTTCAACACAATAAACGGTAATGTATCTCTTTGGTCTCTCGGTTTATTTCGGTTATTACTGGTTTTGTTCTCATTCCTGTTTGTATTACACTCTGGTTAAGAGATTCTGGATTGGATTTGAAGATGGAAGAGAAGGCGGAGAAAGATAGTCCGGGCGGTTGGAGCTTTTTATAACCGACACAACTCAGTGTCGCCGTCCCTATGTTTCTCACGCAAACCACTCAGCAGGTATTTTTTTTTCTTCTTTTTAATTGTTTTGAGGTTGATTGTTTGTAAATTTGAATTAGTACAGAGAAGTTGGTTGATAAGAGAAGTGGAAAGATGAAAATAGAGATCAAAACATAGTACTTAGCGAAGCTGTGATAGGAGAGAAAACCTATTTGAAAACTTAGTTTTATTACTGAAGAGTATGGGTGTAAACTTGACTTTACAGTGCTAAAGGGTTTGGTTAAACTAGCCTTATATCAAAAGTATTGCGTTTAGATAAAAAGCTCAAAAGTTATCGCCTTGTTGCGCTTTGCGCCATGACATTTAATCAAAATGGCACCATGGCGCGCTGTTTATGGATATTACCTCGCCATAGATGGTTAAGGCGTTAAGGGCATCACTATGATGATCACGCATCGTCTCTGTTTGCTCAATTGCAGACATATAATTGTATATGTTGCCGTTTTCGGTAGAATCTGGTTAGCATTATTTTCACACATAGTTGATAGCCTATATTTCTCTGTTATTTTTGTTGTGATTTGCCCCAGATTGTTACTTCACCTTGAAGGCATGGAACGCACAAAGAGCTGGTGATGTTTGCTTGGGTGATGTTAGAAAAAAGTTAGAAACAACACTAAAAATTGTTCCAAAAGAAAAGAAACAGCAATAATAAATTGATTTAGCAAATCAAAGTTATATATAGAAAAGAGTTGTGATAGGCATACGAAAGTTGCAACCTAATATGGCCAGCCGCCGATATTGAAGCAGAAGGAACTATATATGTGTCTTAATAAAAAAAAATTGAAATAACACTAATAAATTGTTTCAAAAGAAAAGAAACAGCAATAACAAATTGATTTAGCAAATCAAAGATATATATAGAAAAGAGTTGTGATAGGCATACGAAAGTTGCAACCTAAGGCCATGATTAACCCGGGTCTCTTAAGGTGGAGTTCTTAACGTAAAATTTGTCTTTTTAATTTTTTATTTTTTTTATATATATTTTTCCCGCTAAGAGACGTCTCTTAGAGTTTCTATTTAAGAGACGGTTTTTAACTTTTCTTAGTTAAAAGCTAAGAAACGTTTCTTAGAAAAGCTAAGAACCTCACCTTAAGAGACCTCCGTTAATCGTGCTCTAATATGGCCAGCCGCCGATATCGAAGCAGAAGGAACTATATATGTGTCTTACTTTGATGTTATATCCTTTCATTTCATCTCTAGAAACTTTAATACTGAGGCTGATTCGATGGTAAAATTAGCGCTTGCCATGTCTGTAACAAACTCCATCTCTGGAGTGTAAACCTTTCTTTTAAGTAATGCTGTTGGTTCATAAAAAAAAATATGAATGATGTAGTTCAACTTATAGCTATGTATAAAATAAAAATAGGGAAACAAAAAGTTGACGACTGAAGTTATAGTATCACACTACAAGAAAGAACATAAGTTAAAATCCAAATAAAGAGCACATGCGAATTTCTCTTATTTTATAACAAGTACCTTTTGCAGCGGTTGATCTCCTTCGTTGGATTGAATTAGGATTAGTGCATTATAGTGATCTGTCATCCAAAATTCAACCTTCCATGACGTACGGTAGTATGAGGTCATGTACCGTACGTCACTTTTGACGGAGCTCACTTACTTACGCCGTTTAATTGGCTCCTCCGTTTTCTACGCCCATTTATCAGGCGTTCCATCTTCTCAGGTGCGGTGCCACATGACTTTTGGACCCGTCCCATTGTCAGAGATCTATAACTTCACTCTCACCGATGTTGTGTGATAATTAACTCAAATTTTGATCAACAAACCTACGTTTTATTTCTAAAATAATTATGAAGAAGTCAAATTATATGCATTGTAGACGGGCCAATAACTTTTCTTAACTAGTAAGGGATGTTACTGATTTTATCTGAAGATAGAAACTACTGACTGAAAAGAGAAGAAGATGCGGTGAAATAAATTTGCTGTCCAAAGACAAAACAAAAAAGTCATGAATCTAAGATAATGAGCTTATATATATATATATGTAATGTTTACTTTATGCTTAATACTAATAGAGCTGTTAGTTACGTCAACTAATAATGCTCGCTGCTTTTGTCTTTATATCGTGGGGTTATCTCAAGGGCCACATAAACATTTCCTAATTACATAATAGTATGGTAATTAAGGAGTGTATGGTAATTAACACACATATATATATATATATACGAAACTTCGTAACATCAACCTCACCGATGTATATTCGAAGAGACACATCACATCTCGTAGTTAAAAATCTGGGATTTGCTAAGAACGTAGAGAACATTGCTCAAGTCACAAAGTTACCAAAAAGATGAACTCTTGCCAGCAAAAGGCTATGGAGACGCTGCTTCACGGCCATGGGTGTGCCAACCAGCTCAACCTCATCATGGACCACGCCGAGTCAGACTCGTCCATGGAAAGGGAGGACCTGGCCAAGTCCGTCCTCCATTGTTTCTCGGATGCTCTAGCCATCTTGATCGATACTAATGATCAGCATCAAGATGACCAATCCAGTAACTCATCTCCACAGGATGCATCTCCTGTTCTTGAGAAAAGCAGGAAACCACTTCACAAGAGGGGAAGGTATATATTAATTAATTGAAATATTCAAGAATGGTTGAATGAATGATGTTCATCAATCATGATAAGCTTGGTGGTTGCAGAAAGACATCAGTGGTAGAGAGCTCAGACTACCGTAGACATGAATCCCCGAACCCGATCTACCACGATGGCTTTCTCTGGAGGAAATACGGACAAAAGCAGATCAAAGATTCAAATCACCAAAGGTATAAATATATATATATATATATATCATTCATATTCACACCTATATATATATATCTGTTGTGGCCTCTTACAGGATTATGACTATCTTGTTTGTATTACTTCTATATCAGTGCAATGTGGCGATTGAAGGGGCATGCTATATTATCATCCATGTATGCGTTACACATAATTTGGTTGGTGCAATAGACGTCCTATCCAACTGTTACTGCAAAAACAAACTATCGTAGGATATCCTATATTCATTCCTAAAGACCTTGTTAATAATTTTGAAAGAGACCAATTTATGCGAAAGTATATAATGCCTTTGTGAAAGGGCGAGAGAGAACCACCGTGAGAAAGGAAGAAACCCTGCAGACGAAAATTTGGTGTCCAAGTTTGTTTGTTGATTGCATTTCCATCTAACAACTCGATCTTGATGTTGTTGTGTCAAATTAGGCTCCATCTGGAGAGCCTACTAGCATAGAAAGCACGGTTAGCTCATGAGAAGTCAGTGTACGCAATGGAGAACCAGTTCTTGAGGGAGATTGTAGAATACCACCAACTCACGATACATGACGTCGTGTGTACATAGACGAAGGTAGTGAAGAGGTTACACTTACCTTCTCAACTACTGAAGTGAGCTTTAAAGTCAGATACAATCATGTCATAAGAGAGGAGAAGAGGCTTCCATAACCCTTGTTCAAGAGGAAACGGTACCATACAGGGGTAGGCAGCAAAGAGCGATAGAGAAGCACCAAATATTCAACCGAAGTAAGCAATTGACCCTGCATAAAAAGTCAATAACTAAATTATGTATCGCCTGCCAAAGGTACATCACACAAACGCAAGGTCAAGGCCAGGCTAAACTGAATACAGCTCAAGTGAGGCGCAGAACTTTTTTTATATACATCAGCAGAAAACACTTGAATATCATTGAGGCCTGCCTTACAAGTGTATATGAGTAAAACATGCAATAAATTATCCAACAAGATACTGCAATGTAACATATAGGGAAAAATTCATGAACAGTGTGATGATAAGATGAAGTGGTAGCTGCATAAATGAGACTCAATATGATAAGGGAAACAGTTTGGCAGAGAAGGTGCACACCATTCACCACAATGGTAAAAATGGCATGCCATAAAGGTGGTATGGATTTGGGAGGGAACATGATTAAGGATACAAAAGGTCATCCTTCCGAAACCACCAATAAACACCACAACAGAGATCCCGAGAGATATGCCTCTCAGCCTGCATTTAATATCAGAGACATGCTTGAAATTTAGAATAGACAATTTGAACTTGGGTGATGTTTGCTTCTTCAAAATATCATTTGACTTGAACATGACAGCAGCAATCCAAATTGCGACAAAGCATCATGAACGATAGGCAGCAAAAAAAAGAGTCAAATAACTAAGTAGAGTAGAAAAAAACAAAAAAACAAAAAACTCAGATCATACCATGTAAATGCTGGCTGATAAAAACCTACCAAGAGAAGCAAATAAAAGGGAAGAATTTGATCGACCCACCGTGCAGCCTGTTGGATATCATATCTTTGGTAAGGTGAATCTCGGCTTGAGGCATCTCCAGCAGCAGAATTAGCACCTGGAGAGGCTCCTTCTCCACTTCGGATGGAATCAACTTGACTAGCAGAATCCAGAACTTGAGCAGAACCATTAATCAATATCATCCTAATGGCAACATGTCCGTTGGAGATTCCTGCAGAATCATCACTTACCGCCTCATGGCTCCTTGTTCGAAAGAGACCCGAATACATACTCCAACAAGGTTGATATGGGGGCGTGGATGGTGTTAGAAGCTGAGAGTATGAAGTTTCTTCGAGGAGAACCGTCATGATGTGACGGACGTTTCCATTAAGGCCGGAGATGAGAACCCTCGAAGATCCACCCGTTTTAAGCAGAGAAAGTAACAATAGTATATATAGAAGGAGCAGGCTTCTTGTAAACTTTTTCTTGTATGCAATTGTTGAATATCGTGCATATCTTTTTATAACAAGATAAGCCATGTCATTTAGTATCAAAAGCACGATAAACCACAGCGTGGATAAAGTCATATTTGCCTCAAAGTTTCCCAACTGCTTCGAAAAACCAAACATGGCCTTCTTTCAAGTATTAAGCTTCCGCATTAGCTTGTTTTAAAGACACATACAGGGTTGGAGTACTGTACTAGATACACGAACATCAGCTAGAGGAGTTTTTCTCATCGTCCAAAAATGTTACACTGGAAAACTGTTTTCGATCACATGTCGCATTAATTTGTATGTCTTTATCGACTTGATAATTATGGGTGTTGACTTTCACCTTTTGGTGCATGTCTAGTTTTTTTTTAATGATGCTTGCTGTTTGTAGTATTGCTTCGGGTCAGAGTTGGTTGTAATAGGCTACGCTTTCCAATTATCATGAGTCATGATATCATATAATAATTTTTTTTTTTTAAATCATGCATAGTTTACAGGTTTATATAGTATCGTCTTTTTATGTTTATAGCTTTTCAAAACATGCATATATTTTTTCTCTTTATATCACATTGGATAGCCGTCAACCAAGCAAATAATGTTTAATTGGCAATTATTATATTTTACTAGATAATTGGTGCCTTATTTGCCTATGGATTCTAAAACGATATTATGTACTCTGCTTTTTATGGTCGAATATACATTGCCAACACAATCAACATCATGATTTCGAGGGAGCACGTATTCCTGTAAACCCAGCTATTATCTACTAAGAAACGCCACACCACTAAGACGGGGTAGCGACCAAGGTTAGGTCTTCACTATTTATTGATCAACACTTAAATTCACATATTAGAAACATATTTTTGTCGACTCTCATCTTATAAGATGAATTGTTAGCTGAGGTAAAAGCATTCCGAAGAGACGCTTGCTTCGACCAGATATAATATACATGGGTAAAAAGGAAACCACAAAATCCTCGATTTGGGAATATGAGAAATGTTGAATCTCGAAAAATTGTCTCGTATAAAGCAGAAAAACTAATTTAAAAAACAAAGGATGGCAGTCAATTGGGTTAACAATCATATCCACCAAATCAAAACAATCAAATTCAAAGTATATTGTAGTGAAATGTAGCTCTTTCAAATAAGATATTGTCCAAAAAAGTCCTTCCATCTCCTTGGAGAGTCAAGAGACTTTTACGACAAGTTTAAAATCGAAAAAGAAACAGTTTTTATATAAAAAAAAAAGTTAGAAACAACACTAAAAATTGTTCCAAAAGAAAAGAAACAGCAATAATAAATTGATTTAGCAAATCAAAGTTATATATAGAAAAGAGTTGTGATAGGCATACGAAAGTTGCAACCTAATATGGCCAGCCGCCGATATTGAAGCAGAAGGAACTATATATGTGTCTTAATAAAAAAAAATAGAAATAACACTAATAAATTGTTTCAAAAGAAAAGAAACAGCAATAACAAATTGATTTAGCAAATCAAAGTTATATATATAGAAAAGAGTTGTGATAGGCATACGAAAGTTGCAACCTAATATGGCCAGCCGCCGATATCGAAGCAGAAGGAACTATATATGTGTCTTACTTTGATGTTATATCCTTTCATTTCATCTCTAGAAACTTTAATACTGAGGCTGATTCGATGGTAAAATTAGCGCTTGCCATGTCTGTAACAAACTCCATCTCTGGAGTGTAAACCTTTCTTTAAGTAATGCTGTTGGTTCATAAAAAAAAATATGAATGATGTAGTTCAACTTATAGCTATGTATAAAATAAAAATAGGGAAACAAAAAGTTGACGACTGAAGTTATAGTATCACACTACAAGAAAGAACATAAGTTAAAATCCAAATAAAGAGCACATGCGAATTTCTCTTATTTTATAACAAGTACCTTTTGCAGCGGTTGATCTCCTTCGTTGGATTGAATTAGGATTAGTGCATTATAGTGATCTGTCATCCAAAATTCAACCTTCCATGACGTACGGTAGTATGAGGTCATGTACCGTACGTCACTTTTGACGGAGCTCACTTACTTACGCCGTTTAATTGGCTCCTCCGTTTTCTACGCCCATTTATCAGGCGTTCCATCTTCTCAGGTGCGGTGCCACATGACTTTTGGACCCGTCCCATTGTCAGAGATCTATAACTTCACTCTCACCGATGTTGTGTGATAATTAACTCAAATTTTGATCAACAAACCTACGTTTTATTTCTAAAATAATTATGAAGAAGTCAAATTATATGCATTGTAGACGGGCCAATAACTTTTCTTAACTAGTAAGGGATGTTACTGATTTTATCTGAAGATAGAAACTACTGACTGAAAAGAGAAGAAGATGCGGTGAAATAAATTTGCTGTCCAAAGACAAAACAAAAAAGTCATGAATCTAAGATAATGAGCTTATATATATATATATGTAATGTTTACTTTATGCTTAATACTAATAGAGCTGTTAGTTACGTCAACTAATAATGCTCGCTGCTTTTGTCTTTATATCGTGGGGTTATCTCAAGGGCCACATAAACATTTCCTAATTACATAATAGTATGGTAATTAAGGAGTGTATGGTAATTAACACACATATATATATATATATATATATACGAAACTTCGTAACATCAACCTCACCGATGTATATTCGAAGAGACACATCACATCTCGTAGTTAAAAATCTGGGATTTGCTAAGAACGTAGAGAACATTGCTCAAGTCACAAAGTTACCAAAAAGATGAACTCTTGCCAGCAAAAGGCTATGGAGACGCTGCTTCACGGCCATGGGTGTGCCAACCAGCTCAACCTCATCATGGACCACGCCGAGTCAGACTCGTCCATGGAAAGGGAGGACCTGGCCAAGTCCGTCCTCCATTGTTTCTCGGATGCTCTAGCCATCTTGATCGATACTAATGATCAGCATCAAGATGACCAATCCAGTAACTCATCTCCACAGGATGCATCTCCTGTTCTTGAGAAAAGCAGGAAACCACTTCACAAGAGGGGAAGGTATATATTAATTAATTGAAATATTCAAGAATGGTTGAATGAATGATGTTCATCAATCATGATAAGCTTGGTGGTTGCAGAAAGACATCAGTGGTAGAGAGCTCAGACTACCGTAGACATGAATCCCCGAACCCGATCTACCACGATGGCTTTCTCTGGAGGAAATACGGACAAAAGCAGATCAAAGATTCAAATCACCAAAGGTATAAATATATATATATATATATCATTCATATTCACACCTATATATATATATATATATATATATATGTGTGTAGATTTGGTTGTTTTTATTTATAAACAAAAAAAAGGAATGATGAAATAGCAGGAGCTACTACAAGTGTGCGTACACAAAAGATCAGAACTGTGAAGCAAAGAAGCAGGTTCAAATGATCCAACACAATCCTCCATTATACTCAACCACTTACTTCGGCCACCACACATGCCAAATTCACCAAACCTATGCAACTTTCCCCATTGACACCTCTGATCCCCAGGATTCCCACATGATCCAATTTGATCACCCAGACTCCTCCATCCAGAATCTAAAAGATGAAAACATGATAATGGTACCTGATAAGGCAGAAGAGTGGTCGTCTCCATCTCAGTGGATGTCCTCGGAGGTTGCCCACGCAGTGGAGGCTTTCGGGTTTAACCCTTTTCGCGCATCAAGTGACTTATCATGACCTTATACATCTTTCCCTTCTCTATCATCATCCATATGTAGCTTCTTTAATTATATGTTTCCACCTACAATCCCATGGTAGCTTAGCTACTGTTACGTTTCCGCTTATACATTTCTGTCTACTTGTGTACCTCTACTTGAAGCTTTTGTTTCTAGTTTATATTAACCAGCTTCAATAATACGTGAATGAAGGTTTGGACTGTTGCCGGCTTTCGTTTTGTTCATTCGGAATCCATATTTTATAAACAAACCATCGAGAAAAGTTTTCTACTACCCTCTGACCAACACAATGAGGGCAATTAAAGAGGATGGCGCTGAAGCTGATATATATATATATATAGCTACCCACACTTGGTGGATCTCTTCTACATTAAAGATAGTTTGAGCTATGTACTTTCTACCAGCCATGATGTCTCCAGAACACTACTGATTTTTAGTCGTCGGGCTTCTGCCACCCCACCATTGCTACAAATTTAAAAAACCATCACTTGCTAAACTTCGTGTTGTATATTTTTAATTCATTCGCATAACAAAACTATGTTTCCGTCCCCTTTATCATAGTTACTATTTTGCAATACATGTTGTATGCAATCATTGATATTAATTTACTGATTTTATTTGGAAAAGAAAAACTGTTAAACGTTTTATATTTGGATATTCTTATTCCATATGTAAAATTCTCCATGAGACCGGCCGGGCTCGCTCAAACAAAATTCCAACACGGGAGTCAAAAAGTGGTAAGACAGTAAATTGTTGACCGAATTACCGGGTCAATGAACTTGCCACTAGGGCAGATGGGGAAGACAAAGAGACCTTCTTGACACTTGTGCCCTAAATAAGTAACCACTAACAAAACATTATTATTAATCATATATAATCAGAAGAATATATCCCCACTAATTTTGTAAACCATATCTCTTTTGGGTTAAAGGACTTTGGTATCGGCTAATTAAGTAATTATTACAAAGGCTTTTAGAACATAACTTCATGAGCCAAAAACATAGTTATCATTACAAGGGTTAGTAGCAAAGGCGGATGTGTGTTTATGTAGAGGCAAAAGGAGACATATTCAAGCCTGATTTCCATGCGTCTCAGACTTGGCAACTTATTAGGGAGATACACCCAACAGCACAGTGGCATAAGGGAGTGTGGTTCTATGGAGCAACGCCTAAATACTCGGTGATCAGTTGGATTGCAATTCACAATAAGCTGGTCATCGGAGACCATCTCTTACAGTGGAACAGCCAAGCGACTGCAACCTGCATTCTCTGTCAAGTTTCCCTTGAAACGCGGGACCATATTTATTTCAGTTGTCTTTACTCAGAGACAGAATGGAAGAATCTTATGGTGAAAATACTTGGACTGAACAATTCAAATAATTGGAACAACGTACTAGAGTTGTTGACAGTATACACTCTCAGCAGCACAATGGAGAGTTTTTGTTCCGTTATGTGTTCCAGGTTTCAGTACACACAATTTGGCGTGAGAAGAATGACATGAGCCATGGTGAAGTTCATCACAACTCAGACTACATGATTAGCTTCATTGACAAGCAAGTACGCAACAGAATCAGTTCGCTCAAAGGGAGGGGAAGGAAACATTTGGATCAAGCTATGAGGACTTGGTTTGCATCAAGAGAATAAAGATATATATTTTTGTTTCATGCTATTTTTTAAACCATGTTGGTTACAAATTAGATTAAAGAACACATCATCTGTAAAAAAAAGTTTGATTTGAATAATTTAATATTTTTTCAAAAAAAACACATAGTTATCCTTTAATGCGCACACTTCAAAGAAAAAACAAAGATCGTTTATGCATTTTTTTTTTGTAAAAGGATCGATAATGCATCTTATTTGTTCTGTTCAAATATAACATTAATATTTCACGCTCCCCCTTTGTTCTTGTTAATTGTGAGCTCATATGATGCAATATAAAACGGATAATTAATTAACATTATCCTGATCAAGTACACAACCCATATAAAGATGCCGTTTAAATATCCTAGAATACAAACCTATGACGAATACTGTTTGATACCTTAATCATTCACGATGTATGCATGATTTATGTCACAACGAGTTTATACACATAGACAAATATTATACATGTCATGGATTTTATAATAAATCGGTCACACATATACGAACCTTTCTTCTAGGAATATGCATCAAAGATTCAACTTCTAGGCATTATTCATTTATTTAGTAAACCCAAAATCATATGTATCAAGTGAAGCATCTCAACGGATATTTTCGCCTATTTAACAATTTTATTTTGTTGTAGTTTTCATTTATCATTTAGTCATCAAAATTATTTCTGGTTGTATCCGTTCAATCTTTTCGGTCTTTAGATTAATATAATCGTTTGTTGTTTAGAATATATATATATATATATATATATATATATTTCAATCTGCACATGTGTGTATAAAAAGGACATGTGCCCATAGCATATTCAAACGACTTTATAAAATAATTAAAATGAAACTCAGAATAGTAAAAGAAAACTAGGGGCGAATAATATCATAATTTTTAATATTTGTATTATATTCGTATTTTACATATTTGAACAATATCAGGAATCTGTTTTGGATTGAATTAAAAATGAATAACGAATGAAAGCAACCTAAGTATAAACACACTGCAACATACTCCCTCTGTTTCTAAAAGATACATGTTTTAGAAAAAAACTTTGTTTCAAAAAGTTACATTTTTTACATTTTCAAGGCATGAATTAATGATAAAATGCAAATTTCAAATTGTTAATCAAAATCTTATTGGTTAAAATTTATGGAAAATAGTAATTGTGAGAATTAAGATATTGGAAACTAAAATTTTAGATGTTTTATTAATATGTGTGAAAACTTTAAAACATTCATCTTTTAGAAACAGAGGGAGTACATATTTTTTTCTGGTCAAAATCGTCACCACTTTTCTTCGGCACCCCTTCGGTAAGCGTAGCCACATAGTTCTCAGGTTGACATCCTCTTTGCTATTCCTTCCGTTTTTTAATAATTGACGTTTTCGAGAAAATTTTTTGTTCCAAATTATTTGACGTTTTCAATTTTCTATGTAAAATTTATTAATAATTAATGTTAGATGACCAATGAAATTATACCTTCTATTTTATTGTTGGTTAAATTGTGGTTAGATAAACAATTAATGATGTTTTTGTTTAGAAAATAATAAAAAAATTAAATATTTCTTAATCTATGTGCATAATCTTAGAACGTCAAATACAAAAAATGGAGGAAGTATTAAAATATAGTATTAACCGAGATAGCCACATAGTTCTCAGGTTGACATCCTATTTACGTCAGGTTGACATCCTATTTTTCCACAATTTATGAATCTCCCATCGATTAATTAAGGGTTACGATTAGTTGAAGAAATCGACAATCTACCGAGAGAAAAAAACAGTAGGAAACTCAAACGTATATTATTGTATGATGATGTTTAACACTAAGCTTTAACGTAAAATATTATAAAAGTTGGTAGTGGATAACTTGTTTATCAGAAACATAAACTTACAACAAAACAAAAAATTGTCCTCAAATTTATACGTTATTAACCATATAAAATATAATGTCAGATGCAATTTTTAATTTATGCAAGATACAATAATTGTGAACCTTAAATATTATAAGTTAAACTTAGTCCATGTGTCAACTAACGATACATACTTTTAACATCTTACCATCCATTTTAAAAGCGATAAAGTTTTATAACATCTAACCAAATATGTTTTAGCTAATGAACAAATCTTTTGGAAATTTACTAACCGTATATTATATAACACATCTATTTTAAAGCAAAAGAGGCTTAATTCTAAACTTTAACGTAAATGTTATATGACTTTTTAGTGGGGAAATTGTTTATTAGAAAAATTAAATTATAAAGTACAAAAGAAATGACTTCAATCTATATGATATTTTCCATGTAACACATAAAGTTAGATGTAATTTATTGGCTTATATATGATACAATAATGATTAACTGTTAAACACATAGAAGCTAAATAGATAATGATAAATTTAGCAAGGTAACCTTTTTGTAGCATTTACCAAGACACGTATCAACTATCAACAGTTATTTTTAGCATCTTATCAACTATATTTTGAAAACGATAATATGTTTTATAACATTTAACCAAACATGTATCAGCTAATTGAAACATATTATATAGAAATTTACAGCCATGTATCATATAACCACAACTAATTTGTAACAAAAGAATTTTAACATAAAACTTTAACAACTAACTAAACATGTGTCTGCTCGCAAGACTTAATTTGAAGAATCTAATCAAACATTTACCAGTTAACATAAATCTAATTGTTGTATAGCGATTACAAATATTGGAAATTGAAATGTGAGATTGAGGCTGTCGTTATCGATGAAGGGAAAACCCCACTCTTTTTAATGATACGGTTCATCCTTACGGGCATGTGCCTTTACCAGCATGTTAATCGATGAGATATCTCCTTTAGAACCTTCATATCGTGGTCGACATCGAGCAAATCGAAAAAGAAGCTATGGTAGACGAACTCGTTGAAAGGATACTACTCGTTGGATACAAACATTGTGATGAGAGAAATATATACTTAGACAAAATGGATTCACATCGGTGAAAAATAGAAAAGAAATGAAAAATCAATTGTAAAAATAGAAAAGAATGAGTTTACGGATTTGAAATAGAGACGAGAGCAAGAGAAAGAAGAATTTCTTTTTTGACAAGGGATATTGAAGAAGAGTCACGAGAAAGAGATAGAAGGAAGATGATCGCTTGGGCAATACTAATAGTAGATTTTAAAATTATCGATAGTATATTGGGTATTTAGCTAATTATGGTTTTTTCCATGTATATGTGGCCTAATTTTTCTTTATAAAATAAGTAGGCTGATAACTTAATAGTAATAAACTAAAAGAAATTAATATGCATCCCCGTCATTACTCGTTCTTTAAGTAAAACAAATATATTATATATATTATAAATTCAACAAATTATAGGAACAAACAACAAAAGTTAATGATTTTAAGAAGCTAACTAACATTCAAATTATGTTTGTTGATAGGGTTTTATTTTATATATCTCCTGGTTTGTTCGATTTGATGTGTAAAGCTGTTTGACCAAATAAATGGTCCACCAGGTCCGGGTATTCGGAAGACCGCGTTTGATAAAAAAAAAGAGTGGCGTACTTTCGGTCCGATTATTCTAATGGTCGACTGGAAATCAATATTTATCGAAATAGCTTAAAATTAATTAAGATTTGATAAAAAAAAAATATACAGTTATATTTAAAGCCTACTACCACTAGTACAAGATGGAAATGAAAGAGGATGGAAAGGCTTTTGCATGGATAAGGTAAAGCATATATAACATAGAGAAAATGGAAGATGGGTCTAATATATATTGAGAAGAAAAAGGCCATAAATTAGGTTATTAGACCCAAATTCTATTAGTGTGCCACGTCCAAACCAGGAGAAAGCGGAAGATATATAAGGTGTGAGAGTTACTTTGACAGTTTCAATTCATACGAAAGAGAGAAAATAGAAAGCTGAACCTGGGAAATGTATCTGTTGGGTGGGATGATGAGGAATGTAAGGTTATCTGTAATGGGATGGGTGATGGTGTGGTGGTGGTGGGGTTCGTGCATGGGGAGGTTCGTGGTTGAGAAGAATAGCCTGCGAGTGACTTCTCCGGAGTCCATCAGAGGAATCTACGAGTGCGCCCTCGGAAACTTCGGTGTTCCTCAATACGGTGGAAGCATGTCCGGCTCCGTGGTTTACCCCAAAGCTAACCAGAAGGCATGCAAGAACTTCGACGATTTCGACATTTCGTTCAGATCCAGAGTCGCTGGATTACCCACATTCGTTCTAGTCGATCGAGGAGGTCTCTCCCATTCTCTTTTTGTAATGACTTGGTATGCAAGGAACCCGACTCTGTTATTTTTGTTGTGATTTGCCCCAGATTGTTACTTCACCTTGAAGGCATGGAACGCACAAAGAGCTGGTGCTGCGACCATCTTGGTGGCGGATAACAGGCCAGAGCCACTCATCACCATGGACGCCCCAGAGGACGAAACAGCAGATGCGGATTACCTGCAGAACATCACGATTCCTTCAGCGCTGTTGAGCAGATCTCTAGGGAGCGCCATCAAAACGGCCATAGATCACGGAGAACCCGTTCATATAAGTCTGGACTGGCGGGAGGCTCTTCCACACCCCAACGACCGAGTAGCCTATGAGCTATGGACCAACAGCAATGATGAGTGCGGATCCAAATGTGATGCACAGATCCGGTTTCTTAAGAGGTTCAAAGGAGCTGCTCAGATTCTCGAGAAAGGAGGCTACACTCGCTTCACTCCCCACTACATCACCTGGTATTGTCCTGAAGCGTTTCTCGCAAGCAGACAATGCAAATCCCAATGCATCAACGGAGGAAGGTACTGTGCTCCTGACCCTGAGCAAGATTTCTCCAGAGGATACAACGGGAGAGACGTGATCGTTCAGAATTTACGCCAAGCTTGCTTCTTTAGAGTCATGAATGAAAGTGGAAAGCCTTGGCTTTGGTGGGATTATGTCACCGACTTCGCCATTCGCTGTCCCATGAAGGAGGAAAAGTACAACAAGCAATGTGCTGATCAAGTCATTCGTTCTCTTGGTAACCCATCCACCATCTTCGCATCTACTTTTACACATCTTATTCTATATGTCTTTCGTGTAGGAGTGGATGTGAATAAAATAGACAAATGCATTGGGGACATCGAAGCAAATACTGAGAATCCTGTTCTCAGAGATGAACAAGAAGCACAAGTGCGCTCTCTTTCTTTTATTCTACCCCCACTTTTTTCCCACAAATGTAAGCCTTCTAGTCTAACTATTGATTGCTAATTTTGTTATAGGTTGGTAAAGGCTCGCGAGGAGATGTGACAATATTACCAACTATTGTGATAAACAACAGACAATACAGAGGTGAGAAGCAAGGAAGTTCTTCAGTCACTGTAGACTTTGTTAATTAATTTAATATCTCATTTATCACAGGGAAGTTAGAGAGATCGGCGGTGCTTAAGGCCCTTTGCTCAGGGTTCCGTGAGACGACTGAGCCACCCATATGCTTAACCGAAGGTCCTCTCATATCTCTTTCTGATTTCGTCTTTTCATATATATATACACTACTTTCTAACGTATGGTTCTGGATTCTGTGATAGGGCAGACATAGAAACCAACGAGTGTTTACAAAATAATGGAGGGTGTTGGGAGGATAAGACTACCAACATTACAGCTTGCAGGGTGTGTAAGATCTTAAAGAATTTTTTCTTGTTTTGTTATAGTTATGATGCATATCTACGTATATGTTTCAGTAAAAAAAGTATCATTAATGTTCTAAGGTTGCAGGACACTTTCAGAGGAAGAGTATGTCAATGTCCCATTGTTCAAGGTGTTAAGTTTTTGGGTGACGGTTACACACACTGTGAAGGTAGAAACGCTCAAATATATGTGTCATGATTCTTAATGATGTTTTTCACATGTTCAAATTTGTATATTGCAGCGTCAGGGGCATTGCGTTGTGGGATAAACAATGGAGGATGCTGGAAACATACTCAAACGGGAAGAACATATTCAGCTTGCCGTGTAATATGGCATACCTCAACTAACTAACTTCCATCCTCTGTTTAAACATTCCCTCTTTTTCTATTATATCTTGATTCCTAGCTTTTATTTTATTTTATTTTTGTTGTTGTTGCTGCTGTTCAGGATGATCATACAAAGGGCTGCAAATGTCCACCTGGATTCAAGGGAGATGGGTTCAAAACCTGCGAAGGTGTTCTTTGAATAGAGTATGAGAGCTTGAACTAAAAACTAAAACCCCGCACATGTTTTTTGGTCATCAACCTCCCCCCACATGTTGTTAATGTGTTATAATATACAGATGTCAACGAGTGTGAAGAGAAAACAGCGTGCCAGTGTCGTGGCTGCAAATGCAAGAACACCTGGGGAAGCTATGAATGTAGCTGCAGCGGAAGCCTGCTTTACATCAGAGAGCACGACATTTGCATAAGTATGTTTACACCATTCATCACATAATTCTTGAAACCAGAAAAAGGTGTCAGTATATCATCAAAAGTTAAATTCTACTGTGCTTTTAGGTAAGGATGCAAGAGGAGACGTAAGCTGGGGGGTGGTATGGATAATAATAATGGGACTGGGAGCAGCTGCTTTGGGAGCTTACACGGTTTATAAATACAGAATCCGGGTATGCTTATTAAAACATACTTGTTGAATATTGGTAGGACTTGAATATATACATAATAAACTGATTTTGATTATGGGGGTGAGGGTTTCATAATTAATTATGTGCTGCAGACATACATGGACTCAGAGATAAGAGCGATAATGGCGCAATACATGCCTCTCGATAACCATCCCAACACTCAACATTCTTCTCAGCTTGAGTTGTAAGAACAAGGGCTTCACTCATTGCAGCTTCAAACTTCAAGCCTTTGATCATATATATTTTATTTATAGGGTTCTACACTTAATTTAGCCATTGTGGGAAGTCCTTTTATGTTGCTTACTGTTTTTATATCATAGATTCAACAATACTATAAAACTATGCTGGTCAGGTCCATCCGATAGTTGGGCCTTTTATATATTTTATTTATCCTTCTGGTATCGATTACTCATTTATTAGAACACCACAACATTTTCATAATAAAAGAGTGCAATCTTTTTTCCTTTTTTTTTTTGTAAGAAATAGGGCAACTTCAATCCCTAATAATGGATTAAAAAATTTCATCTTGATACACAGTACATCTAACTTTGACACAAAGCTGAAGATTGATATTTAATCTTGTAATGTGTAGTTTTTTTTTTTCTTGCTAAAACAAAAGTTTGTGCCAATAAAAGTGCATAATATTTATTTAATAAGAGTAGGGAATGAATGTAAGAGATGTTATCATAATTGTACATGTGAATGTTGCTTAGGAATGAAACAAAGGTAGAGAAGTCTTGAGATTGTTTGGTAGGCATGTCTTTTATCCTCATCATATCACTCAGTATCCCTGCTTTTTTTTTCTTTCTTTCTCTATCTTATATTTTTTTTCCGATTCAGCAATAACAGAGGAGTTATCTTTCCACTGAACCCGTGTGATCCACACAAGAAAAACAATTAAATTTGAGTTTTGTTTTTAAGTAGATGAACAAAAAAAAACGAGGAGCGAGAGAAAGTCAACGGGAAGATCCTCAGTTGTAGTGAGCACCGTTTACGGCACAGTGTGCATTGAAGTGGTTATAAATAAATGACAAGTAATCAAATTTTGATTAGAAACACATGCAAGTAGTAGTGCTTGAGGTGTGGTGGAAGCTATACGCCATCTTCATAAATCATTTTAGTTGTAATATATTAGTAGAAAAATGATGGCGTAGCGTTGCATGCTCTGGGACAAGAAAGAAAGGATCACTTCTCTTCTACTTCATCCTCTTTGCTGCTGCTTCCATATACTAGTAAATATTATTTGATTTAAAAAAAAAAAGAAAAAAGTGATCCTATGATCATAAGCGTGACCGGTTTTAGATTATTAAATTTTGAAAGATAAAGAAAAAAGCAGACAAAGTGTTAAAGGCGAGGAGAAGATTGTCCCCAGGAATTGAGAAGTCATAAAGCCTCGTCTCCGGAGCTTACGCCGTTTACAGCACATTCTCTCTCTCTGCCTTTTTCCAAATTCTCTCATATCTCTCTCTCTCTCTCATCGCTTATAAGCTGCTTCAAAACACTCTGGATTTGGCTTTTGCTTTTTGTTCAAAATCTGCCTCTTCCTTGGGTCAGTTCAGTTCCCTGGGAATTTTTGTTTGGGTAGCAGAGAAGCTTATTGTTTTTGGTTGGTTTCCTTCTCCTGCATCCATGGCGGACTAGCCTCTCTCTCTCTCTCTCTCTCTCTCTCTCTCTCTCTCCTTTATAGTTTTGGTTACTTAAAAAGAAAAAAAAAAGTCCTTCCTTTCTTTCTTTATTTGGCCTGAGGAAATGTTGTTGCACGACGTCCTTGTTTCACTCAGCTTCTTCCTAGCCGTTTCAGTTACTAGTGCAGAGCCTACGTTCAACGACGACGTTTTGGGGCTCATCGTATTCAAGGCTGGCCTCCACGACCCCTTCTCCAAGCTCGCCTCTTGGAACTCGGAAGACTACGATCCCTGCAACTGGGTCGGCTGCTTCTGCGACCCTGCCACCAATCAGGTCACGGAGCTCCGCCTTGACAGGTTTTCTCTCTCCGGGCACATCGGGCGTGGCCTTCTCCGACTCCAGTCCCTCCACACCTTAGTCCTCTCGAACAACAACCTCACCGGAACCCTAAACCCGGAGCTGACTCACCTTGGGACACTCGAGCTAGTTGATTTCAGCGGCAATAACCTGTCGGGTCGGATCCCAGAGGGGTTCTTCGAACAATGCGGGTCCTTGAGGTCCGTGTCATTGGGTAGCAACAGACTGACGGGTCCTCTTCCTGTCTCCCTCAGCTACTGCTCTACCCTCACCCATCTTAATCTCTCAAGCAATCAGCTTTCTGGGAGGTTACCACCACAACTCTGGTTCCTCAAGAGCTTAAAGTCCCTTGATTTATCTGACAATTTCCTCCAGGGAGACCTCCCCGACGGCATCGGTGGTCTCTATGATCTCCGCCAGATCAACTTGTCCCGAAACTGCTTTTCTGGTCACCTTCCTTCCGACATTGGAACCTGCTCTTCCTTGAGATGGCTTGATCTAAGTCACAATTACTTGTCTGGGAACCTTCCGGTTTCTATGAAAACCCTCCGCTCCTGCAGCTTGGTCCGACTGCGTGGAAACTCTCTCCTCGGAGAAATCCCTGATTGGATCGGTGACATCGCCAGTCTCGAGACTCTGGATCTCTCGGCCAACAACTTCTCCGGGAGTGCGCCCTCCTCCCTCGGGAACCTCCTTTTTCTCAAGGAACTCAACCTTTCTACAAACTTGCTCGCTGGGGAGATCCCACTGAGTCTCTCCAACTGCTCCAACTTAGTCTCCCTTGATGTCAGCAAGAATTCATTCACCGGGGATCTGCTCAACTGGATCTTCTCCTCTCAAACACCCAACCTTGCCTTTCTCCGCCTTCTAGATCTTTCCTCCAATGGGTTTTCCGGTGAGATACCGTCTAACATTTGGATCCTTTCAACTTTGGTGCACCTCAATATCTCTACCAACTCTCTCTTCGGTTCCATACCCACCGGCATTGGAGGGTTGAAACTCGCACAGATTCTTGATCTGAGTTGTAACCTTCTCAACGGAACACTTCCTTCTGACATTGGAGGAGCTGTTTCCCTGAAACAACTTAACCTGCAGAGAAACCACCTCACTGGCCACATCCCCGCTCAGATTTCAAACTGTACGTCTTTAAACGCCATGTAAGTACATAGCATTTGGTGTTTACTTGTCACTTTTCTCAGGAACGGTGTGTTTATCTCAGTACATAGTAATAGTGCAGCAATCTGTGTTTGTGCAGAGATCTGTCCGAGAACAAGCTATCCGGTGAGATTCCGGTGAGCATTGGCAGTCTGAGCAACCTACAGTACATAGACTTGTCGAGGAACAATCTCTCTGGAAGTTTACCCAAACAAGTAGAGAAACTTACCCACCTGGTGACCTTCAACATCTCTCACAACAGCATCACTGGGGAGCTGCCAGCTGGAGGTTTCTTCAACACTATCCCTCTATCTGCCGTCACCGGAAATCCATCCCTATGTGGCTCCGTCGTGAACCGCTCATGTCTCTCTGTCCACCCCAAACCAATCGTCCTCAATCCCAACTCCTCCAATCCAGCCAATGGTCCACCTCTCAGCGGTCAGATCAGGAAGAGCGTTCTGAGCATATCCGCGCTCATTGCCATTGGTGCAGCCGCCTTCATTGCCATTGGGGTGGTGGCCGTCACTCTGCTCAATGTGCACGCCCGATCTAGCGTTTCCCGCCACGATGCAGCTGCTGCTGCCGCTGCTCTCGCTATGTCCGTTGGAGAAACGTTCAGCTGCTCTCCAAGTAAAGATCAAGAATTTGGGAAGCTAGTGATGTTCTCAGGCGAAGCGGATGTGTTTGACACCACAGGCGCAAATGCGTTGCTCAACAAGGACTGCGAGCTGGGTCGTGGTGGGTTTGGAGTGGTCTACAAAACGAGTCTCCAGGATGGGCGTCCTGTGGCAGTCAAGAAACTGACAGTCTCGGGTCTGATAAAGTCGCAGGAGGAGTTCGAGAGAGAGATGAGAAAACTCGGAAAGCTGAGGCACAGGAATGTGGTTGAGATCAAAGGGTACTACTGGACGCAATCGCTGCAGCTCCTGATCCATGAGTTCGTCTCGGGGGGAAGCTTATACAGACATCTCCACGGGGACGAGTGCGTTTGCCTGACGTGGCGTGAACGCTTCAGCATCATTCTAGGGATAGCGAGAGGTCTGGCTTATCTGCACGGGAGTAACATCACTCACTACAATCTGAAAGCTACCAACGTGCTCATAGACGCAGCCACAAGGGAGGCTAAAGTCTCTGACTTTGGGCTGGCCAGCCTGTTGGCCTCGGCGCTGGACAGGTGTGTCTTGAGCGGAAAGGTACAGAGCGCCTTGGGGTACACAGCCCCGGAGTTTGCATGTCGTACGGTCAAGATAACCGACAAGTGCGATGTGTACGGGTTTGGAATCTTGGTGCTGGAGGTGGTGACGGGGAAGAGGCCGGTGGAGTACGCGGAGGACGACGTGATGGTGTTGTGTGAGACGGTTAGAGAGTGTTTAGAGGAAGGGAGAGTGGAGGAATGCGTTGACGGTAGGCTGAGAGGGAACTTTCCGGCGGAGGAGGCAATACCAGTGATAAAACTAGGGTTGGTATGTGGGTCCCAAGTGCCCTCGAATAGGCCGGAAATGGAGGAAGTGGTGAAGATATTAGAGCTCATACAGTGTCCCTCTCAAGAGTTTGAGTGACGACGAGATGGAACAATCCTTGTCTCTATTTCTTTATTTCTTCTTCAGTTTTCATATAATCGTAATATATATAAGTTCCATCTTCTTCTTAAAAAAAGGTTTTGTTTTCTTATGGGTTTCACACCAGCTGAGCTCAGTTCGATGAATCTTTCACACTTATGGGTTTCATTGTAATCAAAATGTTGAAGGTTGTTGTTGGTTCATAAAGTATATCAAAATGTTTGAGGTTTCTCTATTTGTTATGCCCTATCTATCATTCCCACATTTTTTTTGAATCTTTTAACATACATTAACATATTCAGAAGATGAGGAAAATAAGCGTAATGGAGAATACATAATACATTTGAAAATCTTGATTTTGAAGGGCCATAAAGTCCCATTACTCAGAGTCTCACAAAATGTTAATTATGTTCATATAATCATTCCTATGCTTTTTGGTTTGTTCTTTACTATAGTTTAAAAAAAAAAAGCAAGAAGAAAAGGGAAAGAGAGAAGTCCACCACCACCACCACCACCATTGTGAAGTGAGTCCCCAAGGGTCCAAGCATGAGCCTTTTTCTGTAATGCTTTCATTATTGTAGAGTTATGAAGTGCCCCCACACACTTACTCGTTTCTCTCACTGTTATTTTACTTCCAGTAAGCTTTACATTCGAAATGTAACTCTACTTTTGTCAGCTATTTTACAGACACTCATAATTACTATTATTACTCAGTGCTCACAATCACACATGGTCCAGAGAAGAACGTATGTATCTCTAACTAATGCAGTATTATTAATATGATAGGCGTAGGCCATTTACACTTGAGACATAAGCACCCTTTCTCATTTTCGTGTGCAAGTTTGTATTAATATGATAGGCGTAGGCATTTATACTTGAGATACAAGCACCCTTTTAGCATTTCTCCTTTTTGTGTGCAAATTTCATGTCGTCGCTTTCTCTCGTGTGGTATCTCTTCTTTATTCTCCACGTTAGACACTAAAAAGTGCATTACTAGTATATAGTTTATATACCTTACCCTACTTTTTTTTTTGTAATTTACATTACAACTTTTATAGCTCCAATTTTCGGATTCCACTCTCGAATGCAGGAACTACGTTCGTCTTCGGTTCTGTGATACTTTTGATTTTTTTACAAGTAAATAAAATCGATTTTAACTAATGGGCCAACTTTTGGGTTTTGTTGGGCCTATACTTCTCAGAGATGCATACAATGTTTTTGCAATTGCAAATAATTTGGTTAAACATTGCACACATGCAAAACAAGCTCAATAATACCGCTCCCTCTCGTCTCGCGTAGGTAATAATAGCATTATTATAGAAAACAAGCTCAAACGGCTGTAGTCATATATGTAGTTCCCTCATTTTCATTACAATTATGTGTTCACTCAACTAAGCACACTCTAACCAAGACTGCTCTAATGCATCACCATAGGAGATGATGTGGCTCATGTACGTGCCCACTATTATGTAACGACCTTGATCATCTACGGTTATTGACCTCCACGTTAGTTCTTTTGACTTTTGAGCCCTATTCTATGCGTTGCCTGGCGCTATATCTTTCTAACTACTCCAACAATTTTAAAGTATTCTTTAGACAATTGACCGGAAAAATAAACGCATTTTTGTAACATATATATTGAAATCAATTTTTAAAATCATTTCAACATGCACTGCCATTTACCGGAAATTAGGATGGTAGACGTTATTTCTTCACCTAGTTCAGGTAGAGCCGTGCATTTACTATTGCATCTCTGTCTTCAGTGTGGCCGGCTCTTGGACCAAACAATTATGTGGACCATTATTTGGTGTTGTGTCACCTCTGAAAACAATCTTTTGTTATTAGCCTGTTAATTTTCTGCGTAATTATGCCCACATAATTCATCCTCATATATACTTTCTTTCGGATTTTTCGTAATTAAAAAGAAAATTCACATCCCCACCCCCGCCATAAATGATAAAGCATGATGTATTATGCAAAGACTGATGATTACTAACTAAAAAATAGTGTACAACCCATAATAGACTATTACTGTATTACAAGTTCTAAAGCTACCCCAAGCACATAATCTAACAATAACTAATTCAACTTCACTTGTTGATCATGCCACCTGTAACTCGATGAGCGAGTGCCGACAATTGGGACAGGAAGAGTGAGAGACAAGCCACGTGTCGATACAAGACATGTGGAAGCTGTGATTACACGGCGGAAGAACTCGGACCTTCTCACCATCCGCGAACTCCCCGAGACAGATGGCGCACTCGTCGCAGCTATTTCCACCCCGCTCGACCCGTACGCCGCCACGGGAAACCTCTTCAATTCTCGCTTCTTCAATCCCGTGCTGTCTGCCGGCACCGTCGATGCCGCTGAGGATAGCCCGAAGCCGCATCGCATCGCGCACCTGAGTATCGAATTGAGCCCAAGCGCAAGTATCAAAGCACAGAGCAGAGCAGCGAGTATGATCACCATGTTTGCGTCGAAGTTCATGTCCCTTAGGTACCCATCTCCTCCTTTTCCTCCTCCACCGTGTGAATCAAGTAGCAGCCGGTGCATTCTCGGGTGGATCCTACCTTCGGGGGCGTAAGTCAAAACAAAATTGTGTGTAGAGAGACGTGTTAATGAGGATACTCAAGTCTAACTGATTTGTCTCTTTCGGTTTGTGGTTATCTGTTTAGACAGAGTGGGGACCTTTTTTTCTTTCAGATTTTGGGTTATGTGGATGAACAATTTGTAGGCCAGTAATAACGAGAAAGGAGATAAATAGAAACTCTATTCTGCGTTCCAAAAAAAGAAGAAAAAAGAAACTCTCTATTTCTTTTTTTTTTTGTCTCTAATAAGATAACCGATGTAATAAACATAATCACGTACATATATATACATATGTGAAAATCATATCATAACTCTGTTGGGTCCCTCGAAACGGGTTAATTGTACTTGTGATTTACATAACAAACAAACTGAAGAATAGTGAGTAATTAAAATTTCAGGAAAGGAGGTGGTGAATAATACATGCACAAAGCACTGAGAAGCAAGAAACAGTCTTTATGGATTTAATCATCAGAAATGGCTACAAACTATTTGGTGATTCATAACAACGCCCACTACAAACGTCATTTCAATCATCAAGTTCGACTGATATATTTTTTTTTTAATGAATCTATCTGTTTAAGCGAACTAGGATTTCTAGCTCCCTCGTTTTTTTTTGCTATTCTTTAAATATTGAAGAGTTTGGTGTCTTGGTGAGATACTATTACTTATATGACTATATAGTAATACTTATAAGTGTGATAATGATTCATTTAGTGAAAGATAACATCATCATTTGCCATTATCTTTTTCGGTCTTAAAAATCACTTTTAAATGGGAAAGTATGACCATTAAGCAAAATCTGAATATATGACATAACTAGAATGATCTTACAGGAGTCTGAATCGTTTCTTTTTTTTATATTTACTATTTTCTTTCGTTTTAATAGTATTGATAATATTTATCGTGAGTCGACAACACAAATATTTGTTATGGCATGGCGTTGGTTTTGGTTTCTAGAAGCCTGCCTACCAAATCAATCTTGTCAATAGTTGCGAGCATGGGCAGAACTAGCTCCATACTCAGACGGGGGCACATCATTTTTTTCACTCTGTCTAGTTGTAAAATCAGAAGATATTACACAAACTAGTATTAATTAGTTAAAAAAAATTCAAAATCAATCAGGGGCACATTCTCGTAGGTCTCCACGTGCGTCCGCCACTGGTTGCGAGTCTAGAAGAGTAATTCAATCCGTAACACGACACATTGTTTTTCTGTCTTACAAACATAGTTCACTTTGGCATCCAAAATCTACAATTATTTTCAGTATTAATTTTTTTTGGTTAATTTGGGGGTATCCCATACCCATGGAGAAGTCTAGACAAATTCTCAAGAGGAGGTGTAGCTCATGGATAGACCCTCTCTTCGGGTATTAAAATGAGCCCTAAAACATGAACTCATATCTGTATAAGTTGACTAGGATAATTATGACTTAGTTTCGCGCAGCAGGTGGGTCAAATCTAAAACGTGTTAGCGTCCCAATCCCGCCTCCTTACCACTCGACCACAATCACCGAGTCTATTAAAAATTATAATTCAAACTATTTTGGAATAGAAAATAAAATGAAATCGAAAATGGTCTAAGAACTTATAAAACCATTATTTCCTTTCGGCAACCATGTCGTGTGTTCATCTTGGTGGTGTTTACCCCAAAATACCTTGAATTGTTACATTTTTTTCTGTATAGGAGGTTAAATTTAAATTTCAAAGTCCAAAGAAATAAAACTAATCAAGATAAAAAAACAAAATACATTTTGATCATAATTTATAGTTTAATATTATCACAACAAACACAAGATTAAATTTACATTCGTTAACAAAAAATGAAATTAATAAAATTTCACAGTTTACATCAAAATCCGACGTATTAATAATATATGTTCGTTTTCTAACAAAAAAAAAATATCACTCTCTCATATTTCATTCTTTTTTTCAGATAACTTCCTTTTTATTCATTTTCTCCCCGCCATAACGAAACACTTTGTTCTTATCGAGCCATACAAAGTATATCTATAGCCATTACATCGGGTGTTATAATGTGACATTCGGTGATGGAATAACTTCGAGTTTCCTCTTTGGTGACTTGACGTCTAACAATAAAACGGTAAGGTTAAAATTGTATGATTCTGTAACGCTCTTGTCCGTCATTCTCGTGTGCCTACATCGTTCTCTTCATAGATCGTGGACCCATTTTGTTTGATGTCGAGAGCGTACGTTAACTTTTTGGTAAGCTCATAAGATTCATTTACGCTCTATCTCAATCATATCTAACCCTGAAGTTATTTCTTGACATATAATCGAAAACATAAACTTTCACAAAGACTATCATATACAAGAAATTAAGATATTAAAGATTTTGATGTCGTTCCAACAGCTGTATGGAATGCTTCCTCCCTGCGCGTCTGCACCATGTACTCAGCATCAGCACGGTATTTGTTGCAAGACACAGCTGCTTCTAAACCTTTGTAAGACTCAGAAGCGGACCCATGTAGACAAACACCCTTTAAATATGTATAAATGTTGTTTTGTTCACTACAACAATGAAGAATCAGCAGCTAAGTTGGTAAAGTTCCCATGTGACACCCCTAAACCATCGGTCGAAACTTAATAGCGACACCTTTTATTTGTTTCTTCTTTGAAATTACATAGTTTGTCCTAGGTAAAATTCAACAGGGTCGAAACTTAATAGCGACACCTTTTATTTGTTTCTTCTTTGAAATTACATAGTTTGTCCTAGGTAAAATTCAACTCTAAGTCTGGCAACAGTGCAAGCAAGAACAAACCATATATAGGTAACAAGTCCGTCTCAAATATAAAATGGGTCCTTGGCCAAAATTATTTTAAAATCTATTTTCTCAATCAATTATTTTTAAAAAATGCGACCCTTTATCTTAACTAGAAAAAAATAAAAAAATGCAATAGGCTGCCCATTTTTACTCTCTCACACTCGTCTCATTTTACTCTGTTTGGGCTTTGCTTATGACTTGAGAGTAGCGAAAGAGGTTTATATATAGCCTGAGAGAAGAGGGCGTGGCCGTGTTGAGGCTAACTGAATGCAATTACACTTACTAAGATCCAATTCAAAGCCATGAGGTGCCTTGCTTTTTACTTCTCTCTAAGTTCACCCTACAAAACTTTTTAGACTGATTATCAATGCTCCAAGACCATTTTTCTTAGAGAAACCGTATTAGTGGCCATTTAGCCAAACTATCTATTTTCAGTCAACACTACATATGCAGGGGTGGAGCCAATGAACCACCAGGGGGTCAGCGACCCACATCAATTTTAAATTTGATTTAATGTAAGTATATAACTGTAATAATATTGATTAAATGTCTCATTATTAACAGTTTGACCCCATTGTTCAATTTGAAACCTCCAATACTTTTTTTATATATAGTTTTGAGCCACATAGGTTTGGATCCGACCGCCACCACTGTACATATGTTTTCTTATTGTAACTCTAAATCCCATCCTAACAGGAATGTTTATTTACTCACATCGCAGTATTTATCTGAATTACCACAGTTTTGCATGTTCAAAAATTTTTAGCCTTTACGGTTGCAATCTTCTAGGCACAACTACATATCTATTTGTATTCAATATTTGTATTTAATATGTAAGCTCTACATATTTATTAACAAATTGGTAAAACTGATGTCAAATTAACAGTAACAAGCCATAACAAAATTATATCATATACTAATTTTATATGAGATTTAATATATATATATGAATCAAATGCTCTCTACCAATCAGTATATTATATACATTTATAAGAGTATACTGCTATATATATATATTTATAATTTTATTATTGAAAATAATCAATTATATTTGATTATATATATACTTATATTTTAAATATGAAATATTATTATTTTAAAATATTTTTATTGCATATTTTTATATTTAAAAATATAAACTTAATTTTGGGGTATATACATAATTTTGATATTATTAAATAAAATAAAAGTATTATATAAAATTATTTTTAAACTTTTATTATATATAGTGAAAATGTTTTACCAAAATCTTCTTATGAAAAATTGAGTAAAAAGTATTTGGAAAGCATTTGCATTTCCTAATGTTTTTGGGAGAATTTCATTTATACCCTAAATTTGATATCACTTTGAAAATTTACTTTTAGTGAATGACTATTTTTAAAAATATTTTAATTTTTTGATGAAAATAAACATAGTTAATTTTTCTAGATATTTATAAGAAACTTATAAACTCAATTCCACCCCTTTAACACTAAATCCTAAACAATAATCACTAAAGTGTAAACCCAAATGTTAATATTTTTTTTTGATAATGTGTTTTTTGCAAAGTGGTAATTAATTTATGTTATTCTTAGCAATTTTTCAATATTTTTCTAATAATTGTTTATTGAATATTTAGTAGTATAATGCTTTTGTAAATGTTACCAAGTCTTGGAGAGATAGAGTAAATAATCAATCACTTAGCAAATGTTGCCTAGACTTGGAGAGATACAGTAAGTTGTAGCTTTTGAAAAACTTCGGTTTTCTTTGGAAATTTGCTTCTTCTTTTTTTGTGAACCTTTTAGATTTCATTTCAGATAACTTACAATGGCTAATAGTTGAGCCAGGAAATTAGGAAATTACATACTGTTGGTTACTTAGACCACCCTCAACTAAGGGTGCTTAAAGGATGCTTAAAGAGTGGAGTCCACGGGCACCTCCAAAAATTAATTCTTAAACATTTTAAATAAGCACTCATTTTGCTTGAGTGCTTGTACTATTCACGGATCACACTGACACGTGACAGTCCGTGATTGGTTCGTTTTATTTTATTTTTTAAAAAGAAAAAAAATTGAAAAAATAAGCACCCCATATTTAAAAAAAAAATAAACACCCAAATGGGGTGCTAGGGTTGAAGATGCCTTTAGTGGGTTGTTTAGTGGGTTGCTTAAGGAGTGGGGTTCACTAGCACCCCCAAAAAACCAACTCTTAAATTGCCTAATTAAACATCTACTTTACCTTGGTGCTTGCACTGTTCGCGAGTCCCACTGACACGTGGCGGTCCACAATTAATTTATTTTTTTTAGAAAAAAAACCTTGAAAAAAAAAAATATTCCAAATGGGATGCTATGGATAATCATACTCTTATCCTAGCTCTTTTTGCTAAACCGTCAACAATATGCAACAAATTACTAGGCACATGTATGAAACTGGAATTATGGGTAGTGGCTAAGCTCCTAGTGTCTTGGATTATAGCTTAAATTTCAGAAACATTTTCCTCCTTCCATTTCTTTCCAGTAATATTAACATTGATTTCTTTGAAAATTTGCTAATAAGTGATATTAACACTTCAACATAGAATATTTAAAGGATTGAATTACTCCCGTATATTCTAGTCTTTAGTTATCATTAACTACTCAAAATAAGCTGTTTCTACACACACAAATAAAACGTTTGCTAAATCTCGAAATTCAGAGTTTAACACAGAAATAAAGAAACATTTGTCTGTATCAATTAGAAGATTGATGAGATTAAAGTTTTTATATATAGATATGAGCTTTAACATGACGAGTAAAAACACAATATGAAAGGATGCATAATTAAAAAGTACTAAACTTTAACCAAGAATAAAAATAAAAAGCAAGCTACAGCTTCAGAGACAAGTCAATCTCAGTATCCTTGCATGTATCACTGTCTGAATGATCTTTTTTGTAACCTTGGTCCTCATTCATATGAATGCTGCCTTCTAAGTTTGAAATCAAATTTTTGGAAAAATCGTCTGTCTTTGGGCACGAGAGTTGAGACAGTAGAGGGATACGAGTATTAATGTTAAGCCCTCTGTACCCTAATCGACATCTGAAGATGTTTAAGGGGATAGGCCTTATATTTACCAATGTTGGGACTGCAGCGAACCCCAAGGTCATACTGTGAGCTATTACTGTCTCTGTAGGAAACACCACTTGGTGGGTACTGGCTGTAGAAGGAGAGCCCAGGATAGTTGATTTCGATCTCCTTACGCCTTTTGGCCAATGATCGCTCTTGCTTGTGAGCGTTTTGATGTCCTCCTAATGCTTGAGAAGTAGAGAACTCTTTCTTGCAGAAGGTGCAAGCAAACACCCTCGCTTTAGCCTCCTCCTTGGTCCCTTCTGCCTCATCTAAAACTCCAAAAGTAGAGTTACCGTTGTTGAACAAAAAGCGAAACTCTAGCCTCGGAGTCTCAACCGCTGGCCCATCCGCGATCTTCTCTTTCATTTTCCCGCTGGAATCGGTTAAAAACCCCATCTCATGCGAAGGTGATGAGACACTGCCCGAGGAACATGATGTTGGCGTAGTGAGGTTGAGTTCCATGGTCAAAGGAACCAAATCTAATTGTTTTTTTTTTTGGAGGGTCTGTGTTTGTGTGTGAACTATGACATTAGAGAAGAACACGAGTTTCTTCTATTTATTGAGTCATTAGGACTAATCATTAATGTCTAAAGATCTTCATAGTTATGGTAGAGAATCCCAAGTTTAGCAAGTATTAACATTCAGTAAACGGCTTATTTAGACCCTTTTTTTTGCCGTATGCCTCTGATTCTTTAGATATATTTACTCATAATTTATGCCTAATCACTTTTCTTCTTTCCCATTTTCATCCTACAACTCTTTGTTTCCGTTTTACTCTACTTTCAAAATTATCAATTAATCTCTTCATTTGGTAATATTTTCTTAACTTTTGTCCGTTTCAGTTTATACTTTCTTCATTTAAATATATTAGAATTGATGTACATGTCATCTTTTATTAGGAAACATAACTTTACCGCATAGTTGTTTGTGAATCTGTAGTAAACCAAGATTAAGCAAGTTGCATTTACTGATCTTTTTGTTTTGAATTCAAAAAATAGAAACTCCAGTTTTATTTTTGTATTCAAGGATCCGTTACATTTATTTTTCTCCATCTAACTAAGCTGATTTTAAACTGAAATGGAAAATATTTATTTTTCCTCCGAAACACAATCAAATCAGTTAAACCCGTTCACTATAATTTACTAGTATAAATTTTATGATTTGGCATATATATATATATACTAGGTGGTTGTCCGCAAATTTACGAATATAAATATTGTATGAAAAATATATATTATATATAATAATATATTATATAAATACAAGAAATTTTAAATAATAATTCGAAATATTAAAATATAATTTTTAACTTTAAATACTTTAAAAAACTAAAATCTCAATATTATATTTTAGAATCATTAGGTTAGTAATAATTAAGTAATATTAATATAAGCCAAAAAAATTTATTTACTTGATTTTGATCATATGGTTAACGAACTCATTATCAGTAAATTTTAAAATCTATTTTAAAATAATTTATAACCACCAAATTTTCTTATCTATCACATTATTTGATTTTGATGCAAATTAATTTTCATTTGTAAAGTTCTCGTAAATTTAAAGTCAATAACTGATGAATATTTATATATGTGATAATCACATTAACTTCTCCAACACATATTTAACATCACCTTATTTCTCTCTTTATTATTTCTTTATTTTCATCATATTTGAACATACATTGCTAATGTCATCCTAAATTTTTTACATATTTTGCCAAATATTTTTTTCTTTCTAAATATTATCACAAACCATACAATCAATCAATCGAATACACATCTTAGAATCTTTTTTTTTGTGCTCTTATAAATAATTTTAAAATTCTGCTAAATGATTTTAGAATCTATAATAAATATTTTTAAAAACTTTATTGATGATTAATAAATAATATATAGAGACATTATAAGACATTAATAATTGATATTCCTTCCGTTTAATAGATGATGTTTAAGAAAGTTTTTTATGTTTTAAAAATAGATGATGATATTTTCATATTTTAGTGCAACTTTTAACTTTATCAAAAGCTGTGTAACCAATAATATATTTGTAATCTATTTTGTAATTGGTTAATAGTTTTTAATCACAATTTTTAGATTAAAAATCAAAGTTTTTAATAATCATGTACTATCATAAAACTTCAGGTATTTAAAAATGGAGGGAGAGTATAATACTTTATATATCAATATAATTCTCTATATAAGAATATATAAAAAATTGACACAATATGCATTATTTTATTAAAAATATTATTCATTATTTTATATGATTTATAAATATAAAAAAATAATTAACCAAACATTATTACTCTTTCTATAATTTTTGATAATTGATTACCATAAACTATTATTTGTAGTACTAATTAGAGATTAGCAAAATAACCTAAAGTATACCTAAAAAGTTTTTGTAACCAAACTAGCAGAAAAATGACCAAAATAATTTTTATCAAAATGGTGTAAATATACATTTATATCATTGGGTTAATTAATATAGACTTAGAATTTAGAGTTATAGGGTAGATTTTTGGAGACGAGGTTTAAAATAAAAAAAAATAAAAAATTCAAAATACATAATTGTATTTCGGTCATTTTTTTTTCTTGATTGCTATGTAATTCTCTTAAATAGTTATTTTTTAAGTTTTTATTACCAAAATTGTTCTAAAAATAATCGAAATAACTCTTTTTATTTTAAAAAAATTAATATTATTTTTATTTTGAAAATTTTAAATTTTAACTTCAAAATTCCACCCAATAACTTTAAACCCTAAAATCTATATTAATTAGCCTAAAAGTATAAATTTATATTTACGCATTTAATAAAGTCTATCCTAATCAATTTTTTTAATACTATTATGTGATAAAAAAAATTAAACTATCTTAAAGTATTTCTCATATATAAATACGATTCATAAATATATTGGTGGTGATTGGAAAGTGAAGGTTCTTCGTAGTCCTTATTCTTTCCACGACCATATTAATTTACCAATCATGCGTTAGGTAATAATTTAAACCTATACGCGATAGTCAATTTTGTAAATAAAAATTTCTACATACTTATTTATAATGCTTTTATTTTTTGATTGGTCAAGACAGTAGTTTTACTTCCCCATAAGCTCTTAACAAGTATAACGCTATATACAAATACTCTTTTCGAATATAAATGTACGATGTTTTAACCTTTTTCTTGTATATAAATTAATGTTGTACATTGAATTGATGCATTTTGCTTTAAAAATAATATATAAAAATGTATATGATTAAATATTAAATTAATTAAAAGTAAAATAGAAAATAATAGATAAAAGTAAATATATATTTTTTAATATGTGTGATCAACTTTAAATATATTACATTTGTATCCTGATAGAGATAGAGTACTTTTTAACTTCAGTTCTAAGCGTATATCATGATTAATACTTTTTAGTTAACTCTTTAAGTATATTTAACAATATATGCGCGCATGTGACAGACATATATGCAGTTAAATTATGATAATATTATATATTGCATAACATACATACAGTTGATCCCATCACTTTTGTTTTTGTAGTATTAGAAAGATAAAGAAAACTTTAAAAATGTGAACAATTAATTAGTTTGGCATGTGATACTAGTTAGTTCAACTTATCTGCTGCTAATGTTTTATTCATCACCAAAGAAAGCAGTGGCAGTGTCAGATTGCTTCCTAACCTCATCATCATCATCTTCTTCTAAGAGTCTTTGTTCCTCTTAGCAGCAAAAAGCTGGCGAATGAATGCAAACTTACCTTTTGCGCGGCTGGAGAACTCAGTGATAGCTCTGATACTGTTGGCATCACTCTCAGGCAGAGAAGAGGAGGAGGAGGAGGAGAGAGGGTAAGGATGAACTCGTTGAGCAATCGGATAATCTGGCTGAAGCTGGGCCTCATGTTTGGGTCCTCCACCCAACACGATTGCACAATGAAAGAGAGACTAGGAGAGATTCCCTCTGGCATTATCGGCCTCTCATGCTGCAATGTGACAAAGAAAAGTGAGGTGGTTGGATTTTGAAAGAGAAAGAGAGAAGGTGGAAGAAGGACCTTGAAAGCTGCAGCATAGGCGGCTTGGAGGTTGGACATGCCCTCGAATGGCATCCGATTAGTGAGAAGCTCCCATAGGACGATTCCAAAGCTGTAGACATCAACTTTGTTGTTGTAATGCGTCTTCTCTCCTTGACGGAGCGTGACTGTACTGTAGAGCTATAGGGAGGGATGACATGAAGAAGAAATGATACAAAGGTTTTTCAAAATAGAACAAACTAGACACAAACCTCAGGAGCCATCCAACGGTAAGTGCCAGTCTCAGCGGTCATCATCTCAGTGACAGATTCTTCCCGAGCAAGGCCAAAATCAGCAAGCTTGAGGGATTTGTGATCCTCGGTGAGCAATAAGTTGTCTGTTAGAGAGGAGGCGGAAACAAGTAAGAAAAGAAAAGAAAAAAAGAGATATGATTACATTACATTACACAGACCAGGTTTGAGGTCTCGGTGAATGATTCCATTGGCGTGTAAGCAGTCCAAGGCGCGGGCAATGTCAAGAGCAAAGGACAAAGCGAGAGGGAGATCAAGGAGGTGAGGACGGATGCTACTTAGATATTTACGGAGAGACATCCCTGGGAGCAACTCTGTTACGATAACCATTAAAGGATCTTTGCAGGCTCCGATGAACTTAACAAGATTGTGGTGTTTGACTCTGGACATCATATTGACTTCACGGATGAAACGGCTGTGGAGAGAAGACATGTCATCAGGATTGCTTCCACGGTGTAGAACTTTGATGGCAACAATCAGGGACCCATACCTTCCTTTATACACTTTCCCGTGAGCTCCTTCTCCTATCTTTGACCCTATGAACAACATCTTTGGATCCACTAGCAGACTCTCCTCTATCCTCTCTTCCCTATTACTACTCATTTTCTCAACACATCTATTTTTTTCTCTCTCTCTCTCTCCCTAAACCCTAATTCCAATCATCTTACTTCTTCTAATCTGAGAGAGGTTCGATTCTTGTCAAGTGAACGCATGTTCTCCGGCGACCAATGTTCTTCCCAAAGGTAAAGGTAAAGGGCACGCATTACCCTTTTTTTCTTTTATTATTATATTTTTCATTTAAAAGTAATGGAGGGACTAATTGTTTTCTTGTTAACGAATTATACTATGACACGTGTCAAGTTACCGACTTGGACTTCCTTCTCTAACTCGCCTCGCCCTGGCTTCCATCACTAATCAAGCTAAATACGGGCATTTTCCTGCCAAATTGTTCTCCTGCTTGCCTCCTCTTTTTCCATTCTCTCTTCTTTTCCATTGATATTAAATCACCTTTACAACTTTTTTTTCTTTTGTCATCAATAGATTATATTCAACGGGTTAACTGCGACTCTTACAAACCTATGCCGGCAAAGAACACACTCCTTCCAAAGCTATAAGCCGACAAAGCACAGATTACCCCTATAAACTAGAATGATACCGAAGAAAATATCTAAACTAAAATATAATCATCAAGGAAGTGAAGCAAATCGGAGCTAGATACTAGAATGAACGATAAAGCGTTGAAGGACTTATTTATTTGGGATGAGAGCAAGGCTCCATAACCAATTCCAACAAGGAACAATGAGCATCTGCCACTCAAGAACAAGCTTCAACAAAAGAAAGCCACAAGACAACATATCTCCACCCAAACAGCTAACGAAGAACGCATTTGACAATCAACAACTCAAGAACCCAACGCGATTGAGCTAAAGCTCCATAGTCCATTACCATATAATATGAAGAAACCCGTCGGTAAAATACCAAAGAACAAGACAACAACTCAGCACCTAAGCTTTTCAATGGACAATTCAACACAAAAGCTCAAAAGTCGAGCGAGGAGACCTTAATGAAGACAAGCCCCAATATAAAAAAAATGCCACAACCGGGAAACCCTAACCGTGGACTATTCAAACATTGCCTCAATACCAATCACTACTAGAAGTTTAAAGCAAACTGAAACTCAATCTAAAGATAGAACACAACCAAAGCTTAGATGATCTTAGACAACCAGAGGACATAGAAAAGAAGGTCGAACACGCTGAATCACCACTGACCCGCCTGAGAAACGCCTCACCAAAATCGATGAAATAAGTAAACACCCACATCATAGCCGGTTTAGTCATGCACCACACACAAGAAAGCAATTTCGAAAATGGAGAAGCAACCCAAACTAACCAAGAAAACCCGACAAACTTAAAGAGACAGCCAAAGCCATCAAAGCTTAAGATCCATAAAGCTAACTTAATAAAGACTACCATAATAACTTAAATATGACATCATAGGCGTAGCCACAAACGGGAGACACACACAAGCCCGAGCTTGACCACAAATTCATTGCCTCTGGTACCGGAGTGAGTAACCAACGACCGCCGCACAGAAGCAGACAAGCCCAAAACCCATTGATTCTCTAACCAAGCCCATGCGAAAGCCGAGATCAGAATTTATCGATTCACCTCCATAGAGCCAGATCCAAAGCCATGCCTAAAAAAATGTCAAGAACCCGAAATTAAAACTGTAGAGACAAAAACCGAATCGCTTTTGGCGGCGGTGAGAATCATCGTTCGTCGGAGCAACAAAAACGAGCTTTGAGTTTTTTTTCTAGGGTTCGACCGAGAAACGGGTCAAACAGAATACATTACACTATTTTGTTGTTTCTAGCTTATTTCAAAATTATTTGCTAGATAAACGACTTATTGTGACCTTTTATATATTGAAATACATTATTTTAAATATTTGGTAAAACTTTTAAACATTAAGATTCTCTTACTTAAATATTTAAAAAAGATGTTTGATATATGATATTGACTAATAATTCATATATCTATCCAGTGGTGGATTCAATCGACACTATAGATTCATACGACATCCTTAATATTTTTATTGAAAATTTAGTGTTTTTTTATAATAAAATGATAAGAAAATATTTTTAACCCACTAAATTAGAGTTAAAATATCTTTTTCAAAGAAAAACGTTTGCAGCTTTTGAGCCAAAAAATATCTTAAGAGAAAAATAGATTATCCATTACCGAGCAAAAAAAAAGAGAAGGATAAATTATGTAGAACTAAAAAAAATGTATTCATCCCTTTCTCCGCCTTTTTGACTAAGATAAAATCTCCTACATATTGTTTGTGAAGTGATTTATACATATATTGTTGTCATATTCATTATCAGCAAAAAAAATGACATGTCTTTGAAAAATATGACATGACTTCAATTTAATTATAACATGTACATTTTTATTTATAAATATTTATATTTTTAGCAAGATATTTAAAATATGGTAATGACTAATGAATCATATATTCATACATCATCATTAAATAAAATTTCTATATAAAAATATCTGGCAAAAACTTTAAGATGTATTAATAACTAATGCTCACTAGTCACCATGAAAATAATATATGTATATTCCAAATTAATAGCAAGTGTACATTAACAAATACAAAACTAAAGCAATGCCAATCAAATAAAAAAATAATATAATAATAGATAAATGATTAATTTTTTTATTTATTAGTTCATTAGGTTTCAAAATTTATTAGCATTTATATTAAAATAAATATATATAAAACTAAAGAGTAAGAACCATATTTAAAATAAATAATCATGAAATGTAATATATATAATTAAATAATATTTTTATAAAAATGTAATTTTAACTTTATTGAAATTTATATAAAATTAAAATGAAAGAGTTAAACCAAATAAAAAGATAAGAGTACAAAATATGTCTATATGTGTTTTTCCAAACTAGTGAAATTCAAAAATAAAATTAAAAATCATGTCAAAACGTAAATAAAATATTTTGTAAAATAAAAGATATTATATATAAAATTGTTGTTTCTGCGCATGATGCAAAAAGATTTCTAATATAATATATGGTTTCATCAATTTAAAATTTGATATGTGTCCCA
>CAJHQQ010003219.1:0-48398 GCA_905132885.1 Moricandia moricandioides | reverse complement strand
GACGAGTTTTCTTGTAGTGAAAGTAGTCAGGAAAATGTAGCAACATGTTGGTTTTTTTTAGGCCTTTTGTTTAGCCTCTTTAGTTGTATTTTGGTTTCCTAATAATAAATTTAGTTATGTAAAATTATTAATAGCTCTTTAGTACAAATTTTGGCTTGAGAACAAATGGTAATAGTCTCCAATTAACTTTAATACGTGTTAACCAAACTTTGTACTACGGGGCTAAACGGATCTATTGACGTAGTACCGGCACATATTACTGAGAATGAAGTGACACCAGTATTTAGGTATGTCAGAATAGACATCTTGAACTACCCAGAACATGAGAACGCACAAGGACTTACTGGTGAAGACATCGAAAATGAGATGATGTTTTGGGAGGGTACTGGAAACCAAAATTCTCTGCTGGAGGAGGACTAGCTGGTAATACTAAGGTTGAAGATCAAAAATGTCGGTGTGGTTATATGTTCTCTAAGAAATGATAGAGACTAATGAAGTTGGAATTTCTGATGGCAGAGGATCTTCAACCGGGTATACAACTGACAATTTTGTGCGTATTGGTCATCATGTGCCATTCCCCAGTAACAATTTGGGGGAGGTAGATGGTGTGATGCCTGTTGAGGATAGTTCATCGGACCCACGAACGAATAAAGGTTCGTGATTGATGTCTAAATCAATGTTGTTAATTCCATATTATTGATGACTAAATTTTTTTTATTGTTGGTTGAAACAAATTGATTATAGAGAATGTGGCAGGAGAGGGGTTGCCATTTGCACGGTGTGGTCCGTTGAAAGGGGTAAAAGAGTTGTAGAGGAGAAAATTTGATGTAATGACTCCTTACCACCAATTATGAAGTTGGCTATTTGTTGTGCACATATACAAGTTGGAACAAGAAAGGCTCGTGAGAGAGCTAAAGATACGTCCTCTGAAGAAAGTAGCACGGATAATGGGTTTTGAGTCTTTTAGTTGGCGTGTAATGGGCGTGATATCTTAACGGGGTAGTTATTTTTTTTAGGAGTATGACGGTTTAAATGAGAAGACGGGAAAGTTTGGTCGGATAAATGTTTTGTTTTGTTTCCTCTATTTATTTTGGTCGACTAAATTGGAGTGTAAACATCTAAGAAGAAGTAGAAGTTATTTCTCTAGTTTCCTATTGTCTAATAAGTGATTTAGCAAGGTCGGTTGTGTTTTTTTTCGTTTTTGTTTGTCGAGTTATCTTGTACTAAAAATGTTATATAAAATTGCTTTCCTTATGTGATCTAAGCTTAGACTCTATCGAACATTGTCGTTTGATTGCAACTGAACTTCTCTGTCATGTGTGCATTAGTAATACCTTTTTAGTTCAAAATAAAATAATATTGCATGAGAGGTAAAGAGATCGCAGAGACAGTTTGGTGATAGATCAATTTTTAAACTACTGGTTTGTATATTTGGTAAAATCACTAAAATGGTGACGTGGTTCCTTACAGGAGAAATTGTGGACTACACCAGAGGCCATTAGCTCAACTAGAAAGGACCCCGGCCATTGTGTCAGAGGTCCCCAGTTCGAGTGGTAGCTGGGACTAAACAAATATTACATGATGTGGTTTCGGGCCTGGGGGGATTAGGGCTTTGGCCCAAACCTCCGAGTAATTCAAAAAGAAAAAAGAAATTGTGGACTACACCGACGATGTTGCAGTGGGGATAATGTTCAGTACAAAAGATGCCTTAAAGAAGCATATGGCGGTTTATGCAATAAGTAGAAAGTTTTTGTACAAAAGTAGGAACTCGGAACCAGGATTATTGGTGCTTGAGTGTTGTGGTAAGGATTGTCCTTGGAGAGTATATGCAGTCAAGCTTAAGGATGCTAAGGTTTTGAAATTAGAAAAGTTGTATCTCAACATTTATGCTCAGTGGATGAGCGTGGAGGTTACCAGGCTCAAGGGACTGCATAGGTTATTGGTGAGCTCATGAGAAGCAAATTTGGGGAGCCAGCGGAGGACCAAAGTCACATGAAATAAGGCAGATGATGTGTGGTGATCATGACGTTGATATATCATACTGGAAGGAATGTCGTTCAAGGGATGTAGTCATTGACAAAGTGAAAGGAACCACTCAATCCTCGTATAATCAGCTTTCAGAATATCTACAAAGGCTGGTTACCGCAAACCCAAGCACAATAATCGAGCTGTTCACAGAGACAGTGTATGGTGGTGGAAGTCATTTCAAATATATGTTTGTGGCTTTTGGGGCGTCAAGAAAAGGGTACAAATTTATGTGGAAAGTGGTTTTTGCCGATGGGACACACTTGAAGGAGAAATATGTTGGTTGTCTACTTACTACCTCTGCTCAGGATGGAAATTACCAGATATTCCCACTAGCTTTTGCCATTGTAGATACTGAGAACGATTTGTCGTGAGAGTGTTTTTGCAACAGTTATCAATTTTTGTCGTGGGTGATGATGAGTTAGTGTTTGTGTCGGATAGGCACATGTGTTTTTACAAAGGACTTAGAAAGGTAATATTTATTTTAGAGGATACTCATATATTTTGCATGGTTTCATTATGTTTACCTGTTGACAGTGAAGAGTGACTGGCCAAACTTTTATGTGGGTGCAGGGATGTCCGATTGCTGGACACTGCATCTGTGTTGTGCATTTGAAGAAGAACATACGGTCAAATTTCAGAGCCCAACACTAGGAGTACTTTGTTGCAAAAGCTGATAGGACATTCCAAATTAAAGAATTCAGAAGCACTTTTAGTGAGATTAGGACAATGGATCCAACATGTGAAGAGTATCTTCAAGAAACAGGGTTGGGGAATCGAGCGAGATCGCATTTCCCAGGAAAACATTACAATATCATGGCAAGCAATTTAGCGGACTCTTGAATTCTGTGTTGTGTGAAACCAGAGAGTATCCGGTGATACCATTGATTGATTTTATCCGTAGCAAGCTAACATGATGGTTGCAATTCGTTGGGAGGCCGCAGAGAAAAATAAGGTACAATACGCCCAAGATTTTGAGATGTCGGGAGGATACAAAGTAAGAAATATTGCAGAGCATGAGTATGAAGTCTGTAACAAAAACGGTGGAAGTTTTCACGTCAACCTAGTTAACAAAACTTGTAGTTGTTTTGAATTCCAAATACTCTTTATCCCTTGCTCACATGCTATTGCTGCTGCGACTAATGTGAAGGTTAGCGTGGAATCTTTGGTGTTAGCTGCGTACACCATTAGCGAGCTAAGGTCATCTTATGCAAGTAATGTACTTCCAGTACCAGACCACACATGTGTATCAGATTTGGTATCATGTTTTGGTGAAATGCATTTGTATCCTCTGACCACTAGACGTCCACCGGGAAGGCCAAAAAAACAAAAGTTCTTTTCGAGAGGTGAAAAGATAGTAAGTGAACTAAATTTTGAATACGTCTTCTAATATAAATACTAGAGTGTGGACACTATATATGTTATGTCCCACTAATGGTGGAACTGTTTTACAGATGAAACGAATACATAGGAGGTATGTGTGCAGCCTCTGCAAGGGTTTGGGGTACAACAAGGCCACCTTAAAGGAAGCTATATAGTAAGCTGGAGTATTGTATTGGAGGGATTTTGAGGCGATCATAGAGCTGTATGTGAAAGAGGTAGAATCATGGTGGGGCGGTAATAACTATCTTGTATGAAATACTAGTACTACGTATCCCATTATGAAGGAAACTAGGATCTAAGGTTATTTCTCTATGTTATAATAAATAAAATTTTCCTCTTTTATCTTGGTGTGTGAATCTAATTTATATCCTGCTAGTACTCCTTGTAGCAATACAAATGTTAGAAATACTTGGCTAAGGCGGAACAAAACTATTTTGATAAATGACAGCATTGTCTACAATGGGGAAAAATAGAGAGAATGCTAGGACTTCAATTAGATGGGTTATGAAAGATGCAAATAGGTGACATAAATTAACCTCAGAACCACTAAGTGTTCAAAGAGTGTTGACCACAACTAATTACTTGAATTTAGACTATTAGTTTGTCTGGCAAAAGATTTGTATCTAGATAATGTTAAATATGGCAGTTAATGAAACAGTCATGAAAACGCAACAACACATCATCACATCATAAAAGCATTACATAACTAGTCAGAGATCCAAATTTTACAAAAACAACAACGTTACACTCGACTTGAGGTCTTACATTATAACACAACAACCATTCCTGACTTTGGACAGTTCAAACATGAGATTGCTCTGTTCAAGCTGCTTCTCCAATCCAATCATATCCTCTCTCAAGTCGGACATCTCACCTTTTACATCACTTACGACGCATTGTAGATCCTCAATCTCTTCCACTACACGTTCATCAGTCCAAGTGAAAAGATGATATTTGTCCTACGACATTATAATCAAATCTCAAATCTCCTTCAAACAAGTTAAAACAAGAATTAGCTACAATCCAGACAAGTATATAAATTGTAATACTTACCCCCTCGTATCCATTGGGACAGAAGTAGAAGGGTCTTCAGGGTTTTTAGCTGTGACCAATGTATTAATAACAGCCTCTTCCCCACACCGACATAATTTAGGATTCCCCTTTCTCTTCCACCTCGACGACGTCTCCAATTTTCTACGATTGAAAATTAGCGATTAGTAAGGGGAAATGAAGAGGAGAAAATAATTACGGAATTCATACAATTGCGGACGGAGATCTTGGCTTCGTTGATTCTGACATTACTCTTGCTCAGGTCCTGATTTGACGGAGACCTAGAGAAATCGAAAGTATGTCGGGGAATACGTGATACGCCCTAAACTGAAAATGATGAAAAACCTCCCAATGGATACACTCTGAAATTGGTAGATGGATAATACTTGTTGCTATGAAACCGTGAAGCTTCAAAGACAAGGGATGTGGAGTGAATGGTCACACGAAGGATGTGGAAAGCCTCTGATATTCTAACTCAATGCCCTAGGATATGACGCACCTAGAAGACAATGATGTGACCCCCTTGGATATGACACACCAGGACTGATCGGTTGATCCCTTGGATATGACGCACCAAGACGGATTGAAAGATCAATGGATATTACATACCATTGAAAGAAAAATGAGAAATACTCTCAAGGTTCCAAAATTATAAACTGTCATATTTTATTTCATTATACAAATGACCTTAATATAATAAGCAAGAAGTATATGAAAGGTTGGCATACAAAAGGGCTAGTCACTCCTTCAAACTAGAAAACTAATAAACAAAGAAGACTTGACGAGAAGTTGGAAACCTTGCACATTTTGACTCTTCATCTTCAAAATTAATCACTCTTTTTGACAAAAAATAAAGCAAGTATTTTGGGCCATATTTAGACTTGTAACACCTCCAAAATGGGTTGGACCATATATATAATATATCCAATGGATATTTCCTTGTTATCCATGTCCATAACTTTATATATCAGCCCAAGATTACATCATACTCCTCCTCTTCAAAAATATATGTCCTCAAATCTTGCTTTTTGAAGAAAGAAAAACTTGAACACATACTTCCAAAATGATCCAGCAGATTTGTAGAACAAAAATAACAAAACTTTTTTTCTTTTCTTGTAGAAGATGGATAGATGAGAATGATGGATAACAGAAGTGAATACCGCTTTCAGAGTGGCTCTGATACCAAATGATGAAAAACCTCCCAAGGGATACACTCTGAAATTTGTAGATGGATAAGCCTTGCTGCTATGAAACCATGAAGCTTCAAAGACAAGGGATGTGGAGTGAATGGCCACACGAAGGATGCGGAAAACCTCTGATATTCTAACTCAATTCCCTAGGATATGACGCACCTAGAAGACAATGATGTGACCCCCTTGGATATGACGCACCAGGACGGATCGGTTGATCCCTTGGATATGACGCACCAAGACGGATTGAAAGATCAATGGATATTACACACCATTGAAAGAAAAATGAGAAATACTCTCAAGGTTCCAAAATTATAAACTCACTCATATTTTATTTCATTATACAAATGACCTTAATATAATAGGCAATAAGTACATGAAAGGTTGACATACTTTTAAGGGCCAATCACTCCTTGAAACTAAAAAACTAATAAACAAAGAAGAATTGACCAGAAGTTGGATAGCTTGCACATTTTGACTCTTATTCAAAATTCGTCACTCGTTTTGACCAGAAAATAAAACAAGTATTTTGGACCAATTTTAGACTTTTAACACCTTCAAAATAAGTGGGACTATATATATAATATATCCAACGGATATTTCCTTGCTCTCCATGTCCATAACTTCATATGTCAGCCCAAGATCACATCATATTTTATGGAGAGCAAATAAATATCTATTGGACTGATATATCTATATATATATATATATATATATATATATATATCTAATGGATATTTTATGATGTGATTTTGGGCCGATATATGAAGTTTTGGACATTGAGAGCAAGGAAATATATATGGGATATATTATATATACGGTCCAAACCATTTTGGAGGTGTTACAAATCTAAAATGACTCAAAATACTTGCTTTATTTTCTGGTCAAAAAGAGTGAGTAATTTGGAAGATGAAGAGACAAAATTTGCAAGCTTTTCAATTTCTAGGCAAGTCTTCTTTATTTATTAGTTTCTAGTTTCAAAGAGTGACTAGCCCTTTTGTATGCCAACCTTTCATGTACTCTTTGCCTATTATATAAAGGCCATTTGTTCAACGAAATAAAATATGAGTGAGTTTATATTTTTGGAACCTTGATAGCATTTCTTATTTTTCTTTCAATGGTGTGTAATATTCACTGATCTTTCAGTCTGTCTTTGTGCGTCATATCCAAGGGATCAACCGATCCGTTCTGGTGCGTCATATCCAGGGGGTCACCTCATTGTCGTCTAAGTGCGTCATATCCTAGGGCATTGAGTTGGAATATCGGAGGCTTTCTGCATCCTTCGTGTGACCATTCACTACACATCCCTTATCTTTGAAGCTTCACGGTTTCATAGCAGCAAGGCTTATCCATCTACCACTTTTAGAGTGTATCCCTTGGGTGGTTTTTCATCATTTGGTATCAGAGCCACTCTGAAATCGGTATTTACTTCTGTTATCCATCATTCTCATCTATCCATCTTCTACAAGAAAAAAAAAGAAAAAAAAAAGAGTTTTGTTATTTTTGTTCTACAAATCTGCTGGATCATTTTGGAAGTATCTGTTCAAGTTTTTCTTTCTTCGGAGAGCAAGATTTGAGGACAAAAGTTTTTGAAGACGAGGAGTATGATGTAATATTGGGTTGATATATGAAGTTCTGAACATGGAGAACAATGAAATATCCATTGGTTATATTATATATATATGGTCCAACCAATTTTGGAGGTGTTACAACTCCAAAAATGGCCCAAAATATTTGTTTTATTTTCTGGTAAAAAAGAGTGAATATTTGTTTTATTTTCTGGTAAAAAAGAGTGACAAATTTTGAAGATGAAGAGTCAAAATGTGCAAGCTTTCCAACTTCTGCTCAAGCCTTTTTCGTTTATTAGTTTTTCTAGTTTCAAGGAGTGACTAGCCTTTTTGCATGCCAAACTTTCATGTACTCCTTGCCTATTATATAAATGCCAGTTGATCAATGAAATAAAATATAAATGAGTTTATATTTTTGGATCCTTGAGATTATTTATCATTTTTCTTTCAATGGTGTGTAATATCCCTTGATCTTTCAATCCGTCTTGGTGCGTCATATCCAAGGGATCAACCGATCCGTTCTGGTGCGTCATATCTAGGGGGTCACCTCATTGTCGTCTAGGTGGGTCATATCCTAAGGCCCTGAGTTGGAGTATCGGAGTCTTTCCGCTTCCTTTGTGTGACCATTCACTCCACATCCCTTGTTTTTGATTCTTCACGGTTTCATAGCAGCAAGGCTTATCCATCTACCAATTTCAGAGTGTATCTCTTGGGAGGATTTCATAATTTTTGGCTAGGTGGTGGAAGAGAAATCATGCTGGCTGAGAAGAAATCCAGCCTTGGAGTGGTTAATACGGATTTCACAAAAAGAATTCTCTTATATTTCTATCTATTTTCTTCCATTGTTTCTTGAAAATTCCATTGGGTTGCTTAGTTTGGTTCTCTTAGAACTTTGAGAAAAAACTCTTGAGTGACCATCTAAATTCCGAGAGAAACACTGAGTGGATTAGAATAAACACTTGAGTGTGTGAGGATTTTTATCTGCTAATCTTTTGTGTTGTGTATGTTCAGGAAACCATGGATAGTGAATGAGAAAGAGAACGTCTAGGAAATTATGTTGTTGGGTTATCTAACTTGAAATGAGAGCACTGAATGATTCTATGATTAACCTTATGAATGCAGGTCTAGAAAAACTACACTAGAGGCTTGATGAGATTCAAGCTAGCCAACAAACTCGTCCTAGAACCACAGAAAGGAGAGAACGACCAAGGAGAACCAACCGGTCGGATGAGGAAATAGAAGAGGATGAGTTCCATGAGGACGATGACCGATCCATCAACCTACCTAGAAAAGGTCATAGAAACCGTGATCAAGGTGATGCTAATCCTTTTGCTAGGAGAAATGAACGAGTTGATGATGTTTTAGGTGGTTTAAAACTTAAGATTCCAACCTTTGATGGCAAAAATGATCTAGATGCTTACCTTGAATGAGAAAGAAAAATTGAGTTAGTTTTTGATTGTCAAAACTTTTCTGAGCCAAGAAGGTTAGGTTAGCAGCAACTGAGTTTACTGGCTATGTTATTAATTGTTATGATCAAGTTGTGACTCACAGGAGAAGGACAAGTGGACGACCAATAACTTCATGGGACGAGCTCACTCTCTTGATGAGGAAAGGGTTCATGCCGATCCACTACTATATAGATCTCCACTAGAAACTCAGACGCTTGCCCCAAGGAACCAAATATGGGGAGGACTATTTCCAGAAGATGGAAATCTTAATGATCACGGCAGATGTAGATGATACCTTGGAAGCTACCATAGCCATGTTCCTTGCAGGCCTTAACCGGGACATTCAAGACAGAATGGAGCTTCAGGAATATGAAATCTTGGAGCAGATGTTGCACAAAGTGGTTGTGATAGAACAACAAGTCAAGAGGAGGGGTCTCTATAAACCATCCTTTTCTCCAAAACCAAGTTATCAAGACAAAGGTAAGTCTCCAGCCCCATCAAATTCTGATTTTAAGAATGATGCTCATGCTCGTTTTGATAGAGGAAAGGCGGTAAAGACCAACAACAGGGCAAGAGACATTCAATGCTTTAGATGTCAAGGTCTTGACACTATACCAAAAAAATGTCCGAATCAAAAGGTGATGATTCTCTTAGAGAATGGTGAGATAGTGTCCGAGGATGAGAAGGAGGACAAGGAAGATCTTGGTCCAATCTTGACCACTCGATTATCCACATCAAGGACCACTCCTAGTCACTAAGAGACCATTAGACAATGATTTATGTCCAATCTTTGATGAGGAAGACGAGCACTTCGACTATGCAGGTAAAGGTCCACTTCTTTTCACTAGGAAATCATTGTGCGTTCAGCCTAAGACCAATGAGCGAGAACAAAGGGATAAGTTTTTTCACTCTAGATGTTTGGTTACAGATAAGTTTTGTTCTTTGATTATTGATGGTGGCAGTTGTACTAATGTTGCTAGTAACACACTCGTTAGGAAATTTGGACTTGAGACTAGACCACTTCCTCGACCTTTTAGATTTGAATGGTTGAATGAAGATGGTGAGCAGTACGTGAAGGAGCAAGTCACGGTTCCTCTTACCATTGTCCGATATGAAGATGAGGTCCTTTGAAATGTCCTTCCCATGGACGCATGCCACATCCTTCTAGGAAGACCTTGGAAATGAAAGCGGTGCATGATGGTTACACAACCGACATTACTTTGATCATAAGGGAAAGAAGATCACTCTGGTTCCCTTAACTCCATTGGAGGTCCATCAAGATCAGATCCAGTTGAAGAAGAGCAGAGACAAAGAACCTAAACCAGCAGAACCTGAGGTATCTCCTAAGAATTCAAACTTCTTTATCAAGGAAATTCAGGTAAGGAAATCTTTGTACGCTTAACAGCCATTTCTTTTTCTTGATGATGATGGCTTTTTCTAACCTTGCACCGGAGATTCTGAGTGATTTGATAGATGTCTTGCATGAATTTTCAGATGTCTTTCCAGATAAAAACCATAAGGGATTGCCACCAGTAAGAGGCATAGAACACTAGATTGACTTTGTTCCGGGTGCATATCTTCCAAACCGTCCAGCTTATCGAAACAGCCTAGTGGAAACAAAGGAACTTAAAAATCAGATTGTAGAGCTTCTTGAGAAATGCTACATGAGGGAAGGCCTTAGTTCATGTGACATGCATGTTCTCCTTGTACCTAAAAATAATGGCTCTTGGCGCATGTGTATTGACTGCCATGCCATCAACAACATTACAGTAAAGTATAGGCATCCAATTCCTAGGCTTGATTACATGCTAGATGAATTGCATGGTTCCTCTGTTTTCTCTAAGATAGATTTGAAAAGTGGCTATCACCAAATTCGCATGAAAGAAGGTGATGAGTGGAAAACTGCATTCAAAACTATGCTAGGTTTGTATGAATAGCTTGTCATGCCTTTTGGCCTTACTAATGCTCATAGCACATTCATGCGTTTGATGAATCATATCTTGCGGTTCTTTATTGGTCATTTTGTTGTTGTCTACTTTGATGAAATTCTTATCTATAGCAAGAGTCTTGATGATCATATGCTGCATTTGAAATTTGTTCTAGAAGTTCTTAGGAAAGAGAGGTTGTTTGTAAATCTTAAGAAATGCTCTTTTGGAACAGATCACGTGGTTTTCTTAGGATTTGTTGTAGGTGCTGATGGAGTCAGGGTGGATGAATAAAATATCAAGATCATTCGTGATTGGCCTAATCCAAAGACTGTTGAAGAGGTAAGAAGCTTTCATGGGCTAGCTAGCTCGGTTATACCGTAGGTTTATCCAGAACTTTAGCACAATAGCCTCCTTACTCACAGAAGTGATCAAAAATAATGTTGGGTTCAAGTGGGAGCAAGCTCAAGAGGATGATTTTCAGATACTTAAAGGAAAATTAACTCAAGCTTCTTTTCTTACCCTTCCTGATTTCTCTTAAACCTTTTAAATTAAAGGTGATGCGCCTCAGTAAATGGATCCGGGTTAAGATGGCGATCATGTTTCATAGCTCGACCTAACCGAGGTTTCCCCATCAGATTATGCCGACTGTGCCGACCATGCTGTCTACCGTATCGACCCGCGGGCATCCGGAATGGAGCTAAGGATGGAACCACGACCTGACGATGAAACTGACCGACCCACATAAGTTATTTCCAGACCAACTCGACAAGCTAAGAATAATGGTCAAGCCAGAATCCACTTGGGACGAGAAGAATCAGAAGACGACCGAAGCTTCTCCCTTTTGGCCCTTTTGGTTTGTACCGCGTGTCCCGACGACCGAACTGATGCCTTTGATTCGGTGTTTGATCCACTGATGGACTTGTCTCTCAGACTTTTTCTAAGGCAAGGATCATTAAGATTTCTGAAGACTTGTCTCATGTGGAAGCTCACTTTGTTCGTGTGGAACATCGGGCGGGCCATACAGATCAAACAGCCAACGTCTTGATCCTTACCGCCATGGACCATACTGGTGCGGATGAACCTGGACAATACGCGAAGGGTCACCTTGACCAGTCCGCGTTAAACGAAGAGTTCTTTGACTATCTTTTAATTTCTAGTATTTTTTGTTTTCCTAGATGTGTTTTTCCACAAAATTTTAAGTCTTTTATTTGACCTTGCTTCTATAAATATGTAAACACATCTCATGAATAAATCAATCAATTTTTTTCCTTTCTCTTTGAGTTTATCTCTTTGTTCTTTGTCTAGAACATCTCTTTGTTTCTTGGTTCGTAATATCCAAGTAAACATCCTCCTCTTTGTTGGACTAGTGCGTCATATCTAGCAACAATTGGAGTTGGAAATATCATCAGCCTTCCGGAACTGATGTGCGACCTTTCAATCCATCATTTCTCCTTGATTGCATCCTGCATCTCGTGAGATCATATCCAACTAAGTCCCGATGAGTGATCCTTTAGTTTAGGGTGTATCAAAGTGTTATCAGAGCCACTCTGAAAGCAGTATTCACTTCTGTTATCCATCATTCCCATTCATTTTCTACAAGAAAAAAGCAAAAGAGAGTTTTGTTATTTTTGTTCTACAAATCCGCTGGATCATTTGGGAAGTATGTGTTCAAGTTTTTATTTGATTTGGAATATCGGAGGCCTTTCACATCATTCGTGTGACCATTCACTCCACATTCCTTGTCTTTGAAGCTTAACGGTTTCATAGCAGCAAGGCTTATCCATCTACCAATTTCAGAGTGTATCCCTTGGGATGATTTCATAATTTGGTATCAGAGCACCATTTTGATACGCCGTAAACTGAAGGATCACTTAGTCAGACTTAGTTGGATATGATCTCACGAGATGCATGATGCAATCAAGGAGAAATGATGGATTGAAGGGTCGCATGATATCATGTGTATTTGGCTCGATTTAAACTCTCATTTTGTACATCTTGATTATTTAGGTTAGAATTTAGGCATTTTTAAGTTCCATTTGCCTGCATAAGTTCTTATCAGGTGTTGGAGTATGCTTTGGAGGAGTTTGGAGCCATTCAGGCTCAAAAAGAAGTGGAAAATGATATTTAGACATGTAGAGGGATCAGAGCGGGTATATAGAGCGAGGAAGAACACCCGTTCTGAGTGTTGATCGTGGAGCGGTCATCGACAGCGACCCAAGGAACCCGCTCGGCATTCAAAATTATCGATCAGATCTAGAGCGGGTGGCTAGAGCGAGCAGGAGCAGTCACTCGGCATCCGAGTGATTTAAGCGAGCTTTGGAGCGACGCCATGTAGCGACAAGAGGCACCCGCTGTGTCTCTAGAGCGGGCAGGTGGAGCGAGTGCATGTAGCCGCTCGCAAGCTGGGACGGTTTTGACATCAGTTGGAGTGACCTGCGCAGCGTGTGAAGTCGGCCGCTATGGTCTGGAGCGGGTGGCCATAACGACCCATCACACCCGCTCTTGAATTCTTACCTGGACGATTTCTATTTTCTTATGGGCCCTGTTAGGTTTGTTAATTGGGCCTACTAGTTTGAGAGAGTGATATAAATACTTTTAAGACCTAATTTTGGGATCTTATTATGTTTTCTATCTAATCACAAGACTATTTTGGTGAAAGTTTGAGACTTTAATCTATTTTCCATCTTATTTCTTGTGTGAATAGATTGGATATTGCTTCCTAATCATGTCTAACCTTGAATCAACCATGGTTTTAAGGGTTTTCATGAACATTAGTGAGTAGACTCCTATTGAATCTATGGGTTAGGATGATTAGGGTGGTTAAGTAAAGAGTTAAGGTGTTTAGTATTAGATTTACATGTTTCCTTGCTATTTGAGTGTTCTTAATGCTAAATTAGTCTTGATCACACTAAACTAGAACTTTAAGCATTTTATGCACCACAAGTGTTTGATAAATTGTCTGAACCAACTTGAATATGCTCTAGCCAGAATAGCCAAAGAGATTTGATGTTAGGATTGCTAGATAGTCAATAGACTTGCTCATAATGCTTGCTTGAATTAATTGAACCAATGAGAATTGATGTTTAGCTCATGATTGCAAAGGGGTCTTTATCTTGAGAAAGAATTGATCTTTAATGGTGATCTAGACTTAAGGAATCTACTGATTGCTAAACTTGTCACCTTAACTTGAATATTAACCATTTGAACTCAATATCCTAACTCCATGGTTCCTATAATTTATATTGAATCAAGTTCTTAGTTATTGCTTTGTTTGTTCTTGTCACTTGAAACTATTCACTTCACTAAACCTTGATTGCTTAGATGGAGCTTAATCACTTGTATTCTTGGTGATTGAAATCAACTTACGATAAATTGACTCTTAAGTAATACATCTAGACTTAGGATTAAACTTATCCTTATCAAGTTTTGGCGCCGTTCCCATTTCTAAGTTTGATTTTGACATTGGTATTTAGTCATTGCTTGAGCCTAAATCTTATTTTCTTTTACTTCTTTACTGATACTCTTTCTTCATTCCTCTTTGAATCATAGGTGTATGAACTTGAGGAGCAGAGGACCAACAGATCTTGTTCTAAGATTAGACAACATCAGAGCTTTAGAGAGAGAATTAGCAAGAAAGAGAAGAGAAGAGTGACTGGCTCATTTGGACAGATTGGGGTTAGAGATGAATGAAGATCAGAATAACCCTCATCAAGAAGATGTCTTTGGAGCTGAAAACGTGGAAAAAACCCTCAAGGAGCTCCTCAAGGGAGAGCTCAAGATGGAAATGGCCAAGGAGTTGCACACCTTCCACGTCAAGCTAGGGCGATTAAAACATATGACCAGCCCAACATTCATGGGAATAAAGCTCATACCTGGGAGAACAATTTACCAAGATCATCTATTGAGACATGGGATGACTGCAAAAAGGCTTTTCTCAACAAATTCTTCTCCATATCAAGAACAGCCAAGCTAAGGAATGCAATCTCAGGATTCCAACAGAAGAACTTGGAAGGATTTGGGGAAGCTTGGTAAAGGTTCAAGTGATTCTTGTCTCAATATCCACATCATGGTTTCACTAACGGGAGTCTCCTAAGCACCTTCTACAGGGGAGCATCACCTAAATATCGCAGTATGTTGGACACAACCAGCAATGGCTTCTTCTTAGGTAGAACTGCTCAGGATGGAATGAAGCTTGTGGAGAATATGACTCAAAGTGACTCGGTATATAATGATGATTGTGATAGACAAAACCGAGGTGGAGGTGGTGATGAATCCTACAAAAGAGAAGAGTTGAAGTCTCTCCAAGACAAATTGGACATGCTCCTTTTGGATAGGGCAACACAAGTGAAGGTAAACTTTGTTGGTAAACAAGCTCAAGAAAAAACTTTTGAAGTTAATCAAGTTGAAGGTTTGGAAGGACAACAAGAATTGTGCTTCATCAATGCTAATGGTCAATGTTACAAGAAGGAGCCAAACTTTCAGTACCACAACACATTCCAAAACAAGCCTCAATATCAAAACTCCTACTAGAAAAAACCCCTTTATAACAACCAACAAAGTGGATATCCAGCAAAGAAACCCTATCCTCCAGGTTTTTCCTCAAAAAGAAATCAATTTATTCAAGCTCAAGGTAGTTCTTTCCAAGCTCAACCTAGAGATACAAGCGTGGAGTCCATGTTTAAACAACTTTTGGAGTCTCAAACTTGAAATGAGAAAACCATTGGGGATGAACTGAAGAACATCCACACAAAGATTGATGGGAATTACAATGAGTTCAACAACAAGTTCAAGGCCTTGGAGAATCAGTTTGCTACAATGAGTTCCAACTCTAAAAGACCTATGGGATCACTTCTGGGGAAATCTGAGCAAAACCCCAAAGAGACATTAAACTCCATCACCCTTAGGAGTGGTAGAGAGCTTCCTTCAAGAGTTCTCATTAGGGATAATGAGAAGCAAGATGGGAAGGCGTCCATCAACCTTGATGATGATGTTGTGATAGTGGATGATAAGGTTAATGAGAAGATTTTTGAGAAAATAGTTGAAGCTACGGGAAAAAGGAAAGGTTGGAGAGGAAAAGAAGAAAGTAGACAAGACTGCAGTTTCTTCTTCAAAAGGAGCTTCATTCACTCTTCCTCCTTATGAGCCCAAGCTTCCATTTCCTGTGAGATTCAAAAAGCAATTATTGGAGAAGTACAAAGCCCTTTTGACAAGAAAATGAGTGAAGTTCATATCACTATCCCCGTCATTGATGCTTTCATGCTTGTTCCTCAGTATGGTAAGTTCCTCAAGGATGTTGTGATTCAAAATAAAAAGAAAATGGAAGGGGTGGTGGTCCTTACACATGAATGTAGTGCAATCATTCAAAGATTGACTGTCCCAAAGAAGTTAGAAGATCCAGGCAGTTTCACATTGCCATGTTCCATTGGACCCTTGAAGTTTGAGAGGTGTTTGTGTGACTTGGGAGCTAGTGTGAGTTTGATGCTTTTGTCAGTTGTGAAGAAGCTTGGTTTCACTCAGTACAAGAAGTGTAGGATCTCCTTAGTGTTAGCTGATCGCTCGGTGAAGCTCCTTATAGGCATCTTGGAGGATCTTCTAGTGATGGTGGGTAATTGTGAGATTCCAATAGATTTCGTGGTATTTGAAATGGATGAAGAGCCTAAAGATCCTTTGATCTTTGGGAGACCTTTCTTGGCTACTGCTGGAGCTATAGTGAATATAAAAGATGGCAAGATTGATCTCCATCTTGGAAAGGAAAACATCCTTCACTTTGATGTTAAAGAGGTGATGAAGAGACCAACAATCCAAGGCCAAGCCTTCTACATTTACCAATGGATGCTCTAGCTGATGACTTTCTTGAGGAGATGACACTTGAGAATTCTCTACAACATGCCCTAAAGATTGATAGGGAAGCCCAATTAAAAGAGGATAGGGTGAGCACCGAGTATGTGAAGATGTTGGATCTCACAAGGAGAAGGTTGGTGAAGCCAGGTTCATAGAGCTACCTCAAATCACTCACCATGCTACCTCAGTCACATCACAAGAGGAACTTCAGCCAGCTGATTGGAGTGAGCTCAAGGCACCCAAAACGGAGCTTAAACCTCTTCCCCATGGTGTAAGATACACCTTTCTCAGTACAAATAACACCTATCTTGTAATTGTAAGTAGCCAACTTAGTGAAAACCAATTGTCTACACTTTTAATTGAGCTTAAAAAGTATAGAAAAGCAATTGGCTACTCACTAGAAGACATCAGAGGGATATCACCCTTTTTATGCATGCAAAGGGTACATCTAGAGGATGAATCAATGACTTCTATAGAGCATCAAAGAAGGCTGAATCCCAACTTGAAAGATGTTGTCAAGAAAGAGATTCTCAAACTCTTAGATGCTGGTGTGATTACCCTATTTCGGACAATAATTGGGTATCTCCTGTGCATGTAATTCCAAAAAAGGGTGGTATCACTGTCATTAAAAATGATAAGGATTAATTGATACCCACAAGAGTGATAACAGGTCATAGAATGTGCATTGATTACCGAAAATTTAATGTTGCATCTAGAAAAGATCATTTTCCATTGCCATTCATTGACCAAACGCTTGAGAGACTTGCAAATCATCCCTATTATTGTTCTAGATGGATACTCAGGGTTCTTCCAAATACCCGTACATCCCAATGTTCAAGAAAAGATAACTTTCACATGCCCTTATGGTATCTTTGCTTATTGAAGGATGCCATTTGGACTATGTAATGCACCAGCAACCTTTCAAAGGGCAATGATGTCTATCTTTTCTGATCTTATTAAGGATGTTGTGGAGTTTTTTATGGATGACTTCTCTGTGTATGGATCATCCTTTGCTGCGTGTTTGTCTAATTTGTGCAGGGTTTTACAGAGACGTGAGGAGATAAGCCTTGTTCTAAATTGGGAAAAATATCACTTCATGGTCAAAGAATGGATTGTGCTTGGGCAGAAGATTTCAGAAAAAGGTATTGAAGTAGACAAGGCAAAGATTGACATGATGGTTGGTTTGGCCCCACCAAAGACTGTCAAAGACATAAGGAGTTTCTTGGGTCATGCCGGTTTCTATCGAAAATTCATGAAGGACTTTTCCAAGATTGCATGACCATTGACCAAGTTGTTATGCAAGGAAGCAATTTTTGATTTGATGAGGAGTGTCTAAATGCATTCGAGAAGCTGAAAATTGAATTGATTAGCGCTCCAATAGTCTAACCGCTTGACTGGGACCTTCCATTTGAGATCATGTGCGGCGCAAGTGACTATGCAGTGGGAGCAATTTTGGGTCAAAAGAAGGATAAAAAGAGTCATGTGATCTACTATGCTAGCTGAACCCTGGATGATGCTCAAACGAGATATGCCACAACATAGAAGGAACTTCTTGCGATAGTGTTCGCCTTTGAGAAGTTTAGGAGTTACTTAGTTGGCTCTAAGGTGATTATCTACACTGACCACACCGCCTTGAGACACCTTCTGACCAAGAAAGATACTAAGCCTAGGCTATTGAGATGGATCTTATTGCTGCAAGAGTTTGATTTAGAGATTAAAGACAAGCCCGGTGTTAAGAGTGGTGTAGCTGATCACTTGTCAAGATTGAGGGTTGAATGTGGGGTCCCTATTGATGAAGGTCTTCATGAAGAGAAGACCATGGCCATTAGAGCAGTTATGGATTTGTGCGATACTGGTAGAAAGCTAGAAGAAGCCAAGGCAAGTGAAGAGAAGGAACCTTGATATGCTGATTTGGTGAACTACTTGGCTTGTGAAAAGGAACCATTAAATCTTGAAGGATATGCAAAGAAAAAATTCTATAAAGATGTCAAGAGATACTTTTGGGATGAGCCTTACCTATACATTGTTTACAAGGATCAACTCTACAGAAGAGTAGTGGCTGAAGAGGAAATTGATGGGATCCTCACACATTGTCATGGGTCATCTTATGGAGGCCATTTTGCTACTTTCAAGACTATTGCAAAGGTACTACAAGCTGGGTTCTGGTGGCCACACATGTTCAAGGACACACAAGACTTTACCGCGAGATGTGATTCTTGCCAGAGGAGAGGAAACATTATCAAGAGGAATGGAATGCCTCAAAACCCTATCCTTGAAGTTGAAGTGTTTGATGTATGGGGTATTGACTTCATGAAGCCATTTCCATCTTCTTTTGGAAACAAATATATTCTTGTACTGTGGACTATGTGTCAAAGTGGGTGGAAGCTCTGGCTAGTTCCACAAATGACGCTAAAGTTGTCCTCAAGATGTTCAAGAGTGTGATCTTTCCAAGATTTGGGGTACCAAGGATGGTTATAAGTGATGGAGGCTCTCACTTCATCAACAAGATCTTTGAGAACCTTCTTAAAAAGAATGGTGTTAGGCACTAGGTGGCAACCCCATATCATCCCAAACAAGTGGACAGGTTGAGGTTTCAAACATAGAGATCAAGAGCATTTTGGAGAAGAAGGTAGGAACTACAAGAAAAGATTGGTCTAGCAAGCTTGATGATGCTCTTTGGACTTATAGGACAGCTTACAAAACACCTCTAGGCACTACACCATTCAACCTTGTTTATGGAAAGTCTTGTCACTTACCGGTTGAGCTTGAGTACAAGGCTTTATGGGCTGTTAAGCTTCTTAACTTTGATATCAAAACAGCTCAAGAGAAGAGGTTGATTCAGTTGTATGAGCTTGATGAAATTAGGCTAGATGCTTTTGAAAACTCAGCCATCTACAAGGAGAGAACTAAAACTTTTCATGATAAGAAGATCCTGAAGAGGAAGTTTAGTGCTGGTGATAAGGTTCTACTCTTCAATTCAAGACTCAAGCTGTTTCCCGGAAAGCTCAAATCAAGGTGGTCTGGCCCTTTTAAGGTGAACGAAGTGAAGCCCTATGGAGCTATAATGCTATGGTGTAAGCATGGAATTCACTTCACAGTCAACGTACAAAGAGTTAAGCTCTACCTGGGGACCACAAGTGAGGAGGAAGGGACTTCGTTTCCCCTTTTCGATCCCAACCTTTCCTAGTCCACAAAGAGAAGGAGTCAAGCTAGAGACTTAAAACAAGCTCACTTGGCAGGAAATCACATGTTTATCTTTGTACATATATCTTAAAACTTTCTTTTTAGAATATTTTGATTGTGTTCTTAGTTGTTTCAGGTCGATTATACCATAACAGGGTCAATAGGTAGCTTCAATCACACAAGAGCCGTAACAGAACAACAGAGCGGGTTTTCGCTGCGGGTAAAACACCCCGCTCCAGCAACTGGTCGCGGGTAAGGCACCCCGCTCCAAAATCCTACACGGGTGCCTGGAGCGGGTGAGGTAAACCGCTCGTGGATCCATCGCTGAGTCTAGGTCCAACGCGGGAAAGCACCGCGGGTTAACAAACCCGCTCGCACTTCAAATGATCCAGAGCGGGCCATGGCCGCGGGACACCTCTTTGTTTCTTATCTAGAACATCTCTTTGTTTCTTGGTGCGTAATATCCAAGTAAACAGCCTCCTCTTTGTTGGACTAGTGTGTCATATCTAGCAACAATTTGAGATGAGGCGCATCAATACGCAAGTAATATAAGAGGAGAAAAACCTCAACGGCAGCGTTTTGAATGTGTACATAAGTATATGATGTGTCTCAGGAAAAATTATATGATGCGTCCCAGCCCAATTAGGCCAAAAGCAAAAGCCTTCAACAGAAGCGTTTTCTACGAATAAATTGTAGTCGGTTAAATGAAGCAATCATAGCATGGTTTTGCAGATGTTAGCATGCTTGGAGATCATGTTATATTTTTATGTTTGTATCCAGATAACGAGAATGTGATGTTAATTTTTTAAATTTTGACCGGTTAAATAGGATATCTCTTTAGGATTTTCTCCACAATTGAACTTTGGTTATATTAGAAGAGTTTGGAGCCGGATAAAAATTTGATGTACATGTACAAAGTCATTTAATCTAAATTTTGTGTCTGGATAGAAAGTCATTTAGCATAATACAACACGCTATATGATATTAAATATCTTCATTAGCAAAGGAAATTTTACTTGCGATAACTATCCACAACAAAACATAACTTGAGATAAGAACTACTTTAAGTCTCAAAAACAGAAAACATCTGGGTGTGGTCCCCAATAACAAAAACACAAGAAACATAAAAGAGTATACGGATTTGAAATTGGTAACATCAGAGAACTACAAGGTTGTGCTCGTAGATCATGACCGAAATTCTTTCAACCTCAGCGTAAAGGACATCCGGTGTGATGCATATGCAGACATCAACTCCAGCAACAGCATGAGCTTGGATTAGGAGGATATCTGTGATACCAGAGTCAAACTGACTGTTAGCCTGATGAACGATACGTGGTCTCTCAACTGTTAGAGTCTTTAAATCTTTCGAAATAAATAGTTTTGTAGCTTGCCTCAGTAGGTAAGGAAACATTTGTGAAATGGAGTGCAGTTCTTGGGTAATCATCCCGTCCGTCCTGAGGGATGTGTTGCATTCCAACATGCGAACCAAAGTAGTCAACGCAGACGCTGACCCAATGCTTTTTGTCAAAGTTAAAAGGGAAGTAGAAACGGGAGGCTTCGCCAATTGGGTAGTCACCCAATATATAAGCACACAAGGTTGGTGGAAATCGGAAACTCTCTTTCTTGGATTACTTAGAAAATTTGGCGAAAGTCTTGGATAATAGTGAAACAAACTTCATGTCGAGGAAAACAAAGCTCTTGGATGGATTCTGTTCATAATGGAATAAGAACACCGACCGAGTGTGATGGATAAGCACAACGAAGAACTACAATATAGCAAACAATACACGAATATGTTAAAGATGGTGACATTTAAATGATAGCGTAATTATGACTGCTATACTTTAGTATTCATACCCTGGGAGATAAATGTGAAGACCTATCAACCATTGCAGACAGATCCCTGTTATCGATGATGTGACCACCAATACGTATGAAACTACAATGGAAACAGAACAATGATAAAAAAAAATTAGTAGTCAAATTTTAAATGATGTGCATATATTGATGAAAGTGTGTGTTTAAACAAGGAAATGAACAACGATGATTGGAGCTTGTCCAAAGTACAACAAATTTTGCTGCGTAATCAATGTTCGGGCCGCTGCGAATTGAATTCAACTGCGCTTACCATGCACGAGAAAATAAGCGTTTATCACACTGGTACTCTCTCACTAGCGCCCTCGGCAAAACGTTTTGTATTTTGATTTTCCTATGTGGTGGCACAAGTGCATCATTGTCTGTGAAAGGAGATGGTGCGTCCTCAGACATAGATTGGTCGCCATTGTCACCTTCATGGACATCTGTTTTTGAGAGTTGGGAGTCTTTCTGTGTTAGACCAAGCGAGAATGTGGGCTTCGGAAAAACGAGACCCACCTCAATGGTGTCCTAGGTCAAGAGAAAAATAGACGTACAACGTGTAAAAAGAAAATTTAGGGTCCATGTGACTCAAAAACAATAGTAATACATATGAAGATGGGACTGAGAGATGGTTCCACTATGGGTTATGTCGTATTATCATACACTATAGGGGGTGATGGGTTATCGTGCACTAATGGTGGTGCAGCGTTATAACCAAGGTCAGCAGGAGATTGGGCGGTCCGGTGATATCCAGCCATCGTGTTAGTCGAGACTTGTACATGAATTATCAAAATGAGCAAGGCTAATAGTAGGATAGAGCCACACAATGAGTGAAACCAAAATGATAGGTACGACGCAATTCGTTGGCGGCCAAAGACTAACAAAGTGTGTGTGCGAAACTATAACTTTGTAAGCTAATTTGATAAGTGGCCTGCTACTAGATTATCAATGATGATTTAGTGAAACAAAAAAGCAAGAAAGAAGTTGGACTACGTAATGAACAAAACCAAAGGCTAACCATGACTTTTCCACCAGCATTTTCGTTCCCAATAGCGTTAGGGGCTACCTCATCATCAAAATCATCAGCCATCATGTTTACAAGGCCCTGTAAAAAATTACAAAATTAGCAAACATTAACGCGTGAAACATGTTCTTTGCAGTCAAAAACTAAAAGACTGAGTGGCAAAAATATAGAAACTAGCAAGTTAGGATGTTGAGTGGCATGGTAGTTGTACATAGTTTGTTGCTATCATTGTTACATCTAAGTCCGGAGAAGTGAAGTTGCACTTTGTAGGGATCAACAGAAATATATGTCCTCTCCCTCTACATTGTCGTCCCCAGCTACATGAGGGGCTTCTTCAAAGGCAAGATCATTTAACGTGGAGCCTACCAAATGAATAACAAATTTTATTAGAGACAGTAGACAAAAAGGTGTTACAAAACTGCCATAAACTTACGTTGCTATTTTCCAGTATATCTTCATTGGTGAAACGAATGGCGTTCTGTATTATGTTAGATGCATCAACACAAGCGCTACCAGTGGTCGGGTTCGTCATGCTAGCAGTGGAGAATCCCATTAAAAGGGGGCTGATAATCTTGAGAATCTCTCTCTGATGTGTGTCGAGTATTTCTTGAATGTTGGTTCGCAAAAGGTTATGCGACAGGGTAAACGTCTCACCAAGGTACTTTATTTTCTCCCCCATCGGACTTAGATCTGTAGATATACTACTTTTGATGATGGAAGCAACATATTCAGCGTCACCGACATCAGCGTGAGGTTGCTTTAGTTCCGCTTTGGTTGTTTTGCAAGAATTGTTTTCTTTTTTAGCCTCTTCACGCATCCGGATAACATCTGCTTCAGACACGCCTCTAGAAAAATAGGAATGATTAAACGCCACGCCATCATGAATAGAATTGACAAGCTTTTCCACAATAACATTTCCTTCGTCTTCCGACTACACAGGATCAGTGTTAACACTATCTAGTTCAGCCCCATTTGAAATAATGGAAAGAACATGATCCTGTTGGATGAAAAAGGTTATGCCGCATACAAATGGTCAACTCAAAACAAGATCGAAGGAGAAAAAATTTGCATACTTTGCCAGTGGAGTCAATTATACGAACATGAGTTAGATTTATTATTTTCTTTCTCTTCTTACCGTCATCAACAATATTGTCGTCAACGTGACAATCACTTTCAAAGACAGAGGACCCTCCTTCTTCAACCACACCTATAAGTGAAGGGAGGACTTCTATCAAAACCAATTGTGTCGATAGAACAAACCCTTTGAGCGCAATGGTTTTTCGGGATAGTGAGACTTCATCCCTCTATTTTATGCTGCTCATAATCATTTCAAATGATACACGACCCCAACGATTCGAGAGGAAATGATCGAGATTTTTAATCTTCTCGTCATGGTCTTTAGAAATGCTCGGATTGTGTGACGTGGGAAGAACGACAGCGGATATCAAAGTCAGAAAGGCGTACTTAATCCTCATTTCTGGGACAGTGACTGTCTTCTTCTTTAGAATGGTAACAACATAACTAATATACACATCTTTCATTGTCCCAAATAGCTCAGCCCAGTATGGCTTCTCCGAGATAGTCTTCTTGCTCTTCTTCTTAGAGTTTGGAGGATAAACCAGACTGTTAATCCCAGTCCCCAAAGCGAATTCTCTGAGTGAGAACCTTACCGGTTTTCCAGCGAATAGAAACCACGCTTCGTGTTTCTTTGATACTTTCAACTGCCTAGATAAAAAGAATCGACCAAATCGGCTGGAAAAGGGGGTTTCTCGGCGATTTTTATGAGATTTCCGAATGGAGAGTCAAGGTCTTGAAACTGAGAACACAACTTTTCTGATACAAAGGTGTCATGGGATATGGGTTATCAGACACATATACCTAAAACGAGAAATTTTGATTACATTCAACTAGTTACTGTGTGATAGGGGTAAACCGGTCATGGAAAATTTGACAGATGTATTGGGAATGGTGAATGTGTATATAATTAATTTAGCTAAGATGTGTGTGTGGAGTGCCAATTCTCTTCTTATAATTTGACCTTCTCAGTGGCAGTAACTACAGACATTGAGTTACACAACTTATTCTCTTCACTGAGTATCATATTAGGTTTATTAGAAATTTAAATTTCATCTTGTATGACCACTTGAACTCTTCCTTTTTGGTCAAACAATACTTCACTAATTTAAAAGTCTCAGCCTCCATTAGATAGATAAAGGATCGAAAAGCAAATAAGATATGAAGAACATCAAAAAGACTAACTCTCTAAAAGGAGGCGAGTGAGTCATGCAGTATAACTTGCAGATAAGTTTAGAAATATCCAAAAGGGTTAGACATTCTACAAACAAAGAAAAAAGATCATAGTATCAGGAAGAGAAACTTCGCGATAACAACGAGTTTTGCGCATCCGGATATTAGTTCTTTAAAGAACTAAAGAAACAATCAACACAATGCTCCTAAAAACCATCACTTAAGCCAAGTGAACAATTGGGAGAGAAAATAAACTCCACAAAAGAGTAATCCATCTGATATAATGTAAGATCACTTTCAATGGAGGTTCTAACTCTAGGATTCTATATATATATATATATATATATATATATATATATATTAATATTAGTATTTAATTATGGAGTTTTTAATTTTTGGAAAACTCAATCCAAAGGTTCTTTGCAGAAATATTTTGAGTTATATTTTCAATAAAGTTAAGGATATCATAATTAAATACTAATATTAATATATACATATATATATACATACATATTAATATTAGTATTTAATTATGGGATCCTTAACTTTACAGAAAACATAACTCAAAGTATCTTTGTAGAGAATTTTTGGGTTGAGTTTCCCGTAAAGTAAAGAATTCCCCAATTAAATACTAATACTAATATATATATATATATATTGAGAGCCCCGAAGCTAAAACTTGCCATTGAGAGTGTTCTAAGGAAGCAAATACTATTTTTTTTCTTTTGATTTGCCACTAGTGGCTTGGAAAAGAATATATACTATCAGAAATGAGCCCAAGCCCAAGAGCACTCAAACACAAATCATTCCAGCTGCACCTTCTGGATCAGTTCACGTGTCCTGCACACAAGACAAACAAAATATCAGTCAAGCTCAGCCAAACCGTAATGCAAGGCTGACATCCGTAAAAGCAAAAGCAAATATCACAGCTCATCAAATGACAACGGCAAATAGGTTTGTTGTGCTACAAGACAAAAGAAAATATCACATGCTCAGTGAACAAAGGTAAGATCTGTTCAACTGAAACATTAGATCTTATGCTTGATGAAGTTTTAGAACTAGTTTACCTCAAAGGTCTGAATCAACATCAAGTGTAAGATCTAATGTTTCAGTTGAACAGATCTTACCTTTGTTCATTGAGCATGACTTTCCTCCTCTGGTTAGTTCATTATCTTCAAGCTCAGCGTTTTCCTCAGCCGCTAGTTCTGAAGATCAATCTCAGTCAAGCTCAGCGGTTTCTACATCTGCATCAAGATCAGACGTAACTCAAGCTCAGCCATCACAACCAACTCATCCTATGACTACTCGGTCTAAAGCAGGGATTCAGAAGCCTAATCCACGTTATGTGCTCATGACTTCAAAAGTGTCTCACTCTGAGCCCAAGACAGTCAATGAAGCTCTACAAGATGAAAGATGGTTAGAGCCTATGAAAGAAGAAATAAATAATTGTCATGAGACAGGAACATGGTCTCTGGTTCCCTATGAAGAAGGTATGCATGTCTTGGGATGCGGATGGGTGTTCAGAAATAAACTAAATGCGGATGGTACATTACTGAAACACATATCAAGACTGGTTGCCAGAGGAGATGAGCTGGAGGAAGGGATTGATTACCTGGATACTTTCAGTCCCGTGGTTAGAACTGCTACGATAAGATCAGTTCTACATGTTGCAACAGTCCTGCAATGGGAGATAAGACAATTTGATGTTAAAAATGCCTTTCTACATGGAAATTTGAATGAAACAGTCTACATGAGGCAACTTGTTGGGTTTGTAGACAAAGATTACCTGGACCATGTGTGTTTGCTTCATAAAGCAATCTATGGGCTAAAGCAGGGTCAACGGGCATGGTTCGACAAATTGACCTCCTTCCTGCTCGAATTTGGCTTCATATGCAGCTTCCCTGATCCTTCCATGTTCGTCTGCAGAAAAGGTAACAACATCATTATATTGTTACTTTATGTTGATGACATGATGGTCACATGAAACAATTATGAACTACTCCAAGCTTTCATCATGGAACATGGAACTAAACAAGCAATTTAGAATGAAAGATCTAGGGAACCTAAGCTACTTTCTCGGGTTCCAGGTTCAGTATCATACTAATGGTCTCTTTATGTCCCAACAAAAGTATGCAGATGACTTGTTGACCGTGGCTTCGATGTCTGATTGCTATCCAATGCCCACTCCTCTGCCTCTGGACCTAAACAAATCATTTGAGCGTGAGCAACTTTTCTCAAACCCAACCTACTTCAGGAGTCTTGCAGGCAAACTACAGTACTTGACACTGACTAGACCTGACATACAATTCGCAGTCAACTTTGTGTGTCAGAAAATGCATGCTCCATCAATTCATGACTACAACCTTCTTAAGAAAATCCTACAGGTATGTAAAAGGCACTCTAATGATGGGCATCTCTTTCAACAGGAACACAGACTTCAAGCTTATTTCCTACAGCGATAGTTACTGGAGTGGGTGTTCTAAAACAAGCAGATCGCCAGGAGGGTTTGCTACTTATGTGGGTTCTAATTTGATTTCCTGGTCCTCTAAGAAACAACCTACCATTTCTAAGAGCTCCACATAAGCTGAATACAGATCTTTATCAGAAACTGCCTCTGAAATTACCTGGCTTTCTATGGTTCTCAAGGAACTTGGGATTCCTCTTCCAGCTACTCCGCTTCTGCTCTGTGACAACCTTTCCGCTGTTATGGTCACGGCAAATCCAGCGTTTCATTCCAAGACAAAACACCTTCACACGCGACCATCACTACATTCGTGAACGGGTTGCACTTGGAGCTGTCGAGGTTAAACACATCTCGAACAAGTTTCAGATAGCTGACATCTTCACGAAGTCTCTGCCACAGGAGTCCTTCCGGTGTTTACGAAGCAAACTTGGCGTGTGTCTTCCACCCACGCAAAATTTGGGGGAGACTATCAGAAATGAGCCCAAGCCCAAGAGCACTCAAACACAAATCATCCCAGCTGCACCTTCTGGATCAGCTCACGTGTCCTGCACACAAGACAAACAAAATATCAGTCAAGCTCAGCCAAACCGTAATGCAAGGCTGGCATCCGTAAAAGCAAAAGCAAATATCACAGCTCAGCAAATGACAACGGCAAATAGGTTTGTTGTGCTACAAGACAAAAGAAAATATCACATGCTCAGTGAACAAAGGTAAGAATCTGTTCAACTGAAACATTAGATCTTACGCTTGATGAAGATTTAGAACTAGTTTACCTCAAAGTTCTGAATCAACATCAAGCGTAAGATCTAATGTTTCAGTTGAACAGATCTTACCTTTGTTCACTGAGCATGACTTTCCTCCTCTGGTTAGTTCATTATCTTCAAGCTCAGCATTTTCCTCAGCCGCTGGTTCTGAAGATCAATCTCAGTCAAGCTCTGCGGTTTCTACATCTGCATCAAGATCAGACGTCACTCAAGCTCAGCCATCACATCCAACTCATCCTATGACTACTCGGTCTAAAGCAGGGATTCAGAAGCCTAACCCACGTTATGTACTCATGACTTCAAAAGTGTCTCACTCTGAGCCCAAGACAGTCAATGAAGCTCTACAAGATGAAAGATGGTTAGAGCCTATGAAAGAAGAAATAAATAACTGTCATGAGACAGGAACATAGTCTCTGGTGCCCTATGAAGAAGGTATGAATGTCTTAGGATGCGGATGGGTGTTCAGAAATAAACTAAATGCGGATGGTACATTACTGAAACGCAGATCAAGACTGGTTGCCAGAGGAAATGAGCAGGAGGAAGGGATTGATTACCTGGATACTTTCAGTCCCGTGGTTAGAACTGCTACGATAAGATCAGTTCTACATGTTGCAACAGTCCTGCAATGGGAGATAAGACAATTTGATGTTAAAAATGCCTTTCTACATGGAGATTTGAATGAAACAGTCTACATGAGGCAACATGCTGGGTTTGTCGACAGAGATTACCTGGATCATGTGTGTTTGCTTCATAAAGCAATCTACGGGCTCAAGCAGGCTCCACGGGCATGGTTCGACAAATTGACCTCCTTCCTGCTCGAATTTGGCTTCATATGCAGCTTCCCTGATCCTTTCATGTTCGTGTGCAGAAAAGGTAACAACATCATTATATTGTTACTTTATGTTGATGACATGATGGTCACATTGAACAATTCTGAACTACTCCAAGCTTTCATCATGGAACTAAACAAGCAATTCATAATGAAGGATCTAGGGAACCTAAGCTACTTTCTCGGGTTCCAGGTTCAGTATCATACTAATGGTCTCTTTCTGTCCCAACAAAAGTATGCAGAAGACTTGTTGGCCGTGGCTTCGATGTATGATTGCTCTCCAATGCCCACTCTTCTGCCTCTGGACCTAAGCAAATCATCTGAGCCTGAGCAACTTTTCTCAAACCCAACCTACTTCAGGAGTCTTGCAGGCAAACTACAGTACTTGACCCTGACTAGACCTGACATACAATTCGCAGTCAACTTTGTGTGTCAGAAAATGCATGCTCCATCAGTTCATGACTACAACCTTCTTAAGAGAATCCTACAGGTATGTAAAAGGCACTCTAATGATGGGCATCTCTTTCAACAGGAACACAGACTTCAAGCTTATTTCCTACAGCGATAGTGACTGGAGTGGGTGTTCTAAAACAAGCAGATCGACAGGAGGGTTTGGGGTGTTCTAAAACAAGCATATCGACAGGAGGGTTTGCTACTTATCTGGGTTCTAAGTTGATTTCCTGGTCCTCTAAGAAGCAACCTACCATTTCTAAGAGCTCCACATAAGCTGAATACAGATCTTTATCAGAAATTGCCTCTGAAATTACCTGGCTTTCTATGGTTCTCAAGGAACTTGGGATTCCTCTTCCAGCTACTCCGCTTCTGCTCTGTGACAACCTTTCCACTGTTATGGTCACGGCAAATCCAGCGTTTCATTCCAAGACAAAACACTTCACACGCGACCATCACTACATTCGTGAACGGGTTGCACTTGGAGCTGTCGAGGTTAAACACATCTCGAACAAGTTTCAGATAGCTGACATCTTCACGAAGTCTCTGCCGTAGGAGTCCTTCCGGTGTTTACGAAGCAAACTTGGCGTGTGTCTTCCACCCACGCAAAGTTTGGTGGAGACTATCAGAAATGAGCCCAAGCCCAAGAGCACTCAAACACAAATCATCCCAGCTGCACCTTCTGGATCAGTTCACGTGTCATGCACACAAGACAAACAAAATATCAGTCAAGCTCAGCCAAACCGTAATGCAAGGCTGGCATCCGTAAAAGCAAAAGCAAATATCACATCTCAGCAAATGACAACGGCAAATAGGTTTTCTGTGCTACAAGACGAAGATAGTGATCATTTTCCCTAGTTAGATTTCCTATATAAGTGTAATGTCTTGTAATAGAGAGGTAAGAGAGTTTGAATAAAAAGATTTAAAAGTTACCTCTTCTTCTCTATTTGGCTCTTTCGTTCATATACATCTCCACGGGTGGAACACAGAAAAATGGAAGTTTGCATAGTGCATTAAAAGAATTGGCCAAGGAAACAAAATAGCTAGCAAAGGATTTGAGACCAGTGACATGAGATCCCAACCCAAACAAGACAAGAACCTCATTCTCAATGAAACTTTGCCTACTCTCCAAACATATTGACAATTGAACTTTGAAACTCTGGACAATTAGCAACCAAGAGACATAACCAAATGTGCATGACATATATTCATAATCCCAACCAAAGAACATATCACTTCTTATAACAAGCTCAACTACCGAATAAACACAGATCCGAGAACCTTGAGTCAATTAGATTGGATCTTAAAACCGAACCTCGTAGTGCTAGAACGTGCCGAATAAAACCTTGGCTTGAAACTTCATACTGCGGTAAATGAGTCATAGAGAGACACAAAAACAAACACCAAAAAACCCGATAAAGTTACCGATCGAACAGAAAATATATTCTCTGTAAAGATGAAGAAGTGGCACAAGAACAGAGACAAGTCCGGTGGGTCAGAGGAACATAAAGAGAGCACATGACTAGCAGATCTAGGAGAAGCGCGAGCGGCAGCGGTTGTGGAGGTGGAGGGAGGAGCTATGATGCAAAGGGAGAGCCAGCATATCCATGGAAGAAAGGAAGAGGAAGGAGAAAGAGGAGAGTTCAAGAGGCCACATCTATGACGGTGGAAGTAACTCATAGAGAAACTAGTCGTGTTGAAAGATAAGAAAAATTTGTTTTCTTTTTGAGGGTCTAGTGATTACACCACTTGAATTCAAATCCAATGAATGCATGTTGAAAAGGCCTAACTATAATATTAAAACTTTATAAATTTTGGTTTTGCTTAAAAATATTTAATTTATTCCATAAATTACTATTTATGAAAATTTGTTGTTCCTCGTAGGCTTTTTTGAACCACTGCTTAGAATATTATTCAAAACTAGATTCTTTTTCCGCACTACACGCGGATTATGGCTTATAAATGTTTTTTAAAATCTTTTTAAATATCAAAAGTTTAGTTTATATTACTCCCTTTGTTTCTTAATAGATGAAGTTTTGGCTTGTTGATTAAGAAATTTACATTTATCTAAAAAGTATTTTTAAAGATATAATTTTAAAATCATTCAACCAATTAAAAAAAAATTGTAAAATTTTATAGGTTAAACAGTTTCCAATAAAGCTAAAGTTAACCTTAAAACCTAAAAACATATCATAAAACATCATCTATTTTGAAACAACATAAACCTTCTAAAACATCATATAAAAAGAAACATAGGGAGTATTATCCACCAAAAAATCATAAATATAGCTAAGACAATAAATCATATGATGACAGCTTATGGTTTTTGTTTGGTAAAAGCAGCTTATGATTTTTCTTTGTGATTTATTGGAAAATATTAAATTGATTGATTTATTGCTCGTGGTTTAAATATTTGTTTGATTGTTTTCTAGTTCATAGTAATGTATATTATTATATTTGGTGAGTGTATATGTTGTGTTTTTCCAATATTTGAGTTTTCATGTTAAAAACAATACTATTGAAGTTCGTGACTCTTAATTTGTAGAATTATAAAATGTATATTTTGTCTTGTATACGTACAATATTTTTTTTGAATGTTTTATTTGTAGATCGTAGGTATATTAATATGAATTTTTTTATCTCGAATTTTAACAGTATTTGTTTTTGTATGATGAGACTGTGTTTATATTTTCTTCTTTTTTTTTTAAATTATACAAATAATAGGTATATTTCTTTTCAAAGTTATTTTGATCCCACAAACTTGAGCAAAACTTTTCATCATGTCATCTCTTCTATGTTTTCTTATAACCTTAGACTAATTATAATTTACTCATTAGAGGCCTCATTAGAACCCTAAACTTATAACCAGATGGTTTTGCCTATGATTATATAAAACAGATTACATTGGACTGAAAATGGTGACTGATAAACCACATAAAAGATGTTTATTTGTGTACGTGCAAGTCTTACCTAAATAGCAACGTGCAATTATTTTGGTTGTAACTGTCTATTGTATTCAGTTTATAAGAAACTGAAAAATCAAAGAAAACATCATAGAAATTTCAATTTCACTAAGGAACACAAAATGACTTCAAATCCTAACAGAACCATCTTAACCGTTAAAAATCAAGACAAAAGATTACAGCTACTGTTCTTCAACACACCCAACCTAATTACAATATATCGGATTGATGCCTTGAGCTAGACTCATACGAAGAAACACCAAGTCGTAAATCAGCGTTAAAGCTTGGTTTGCTTTAACGGGGCTTTTTCAGTAAACATAAGTCCTAGTGTAATTACTTGCTTAATTTTCTCCAACATTCTCTCTTCAATCTTCATCTTCTCATCAACCACTCTCTCTAAGTTATCAGTCAGTAAACTCTTATATTGTCAACATACCTCTAAGGCTGTCTCAAATTATTTGTAGACCATGTTCAGAAAAACATTAATAATATATTTAATGAAGTAATTTAAAAATTTAATAACTCCGTTTGATGTTCCTTTTGAAATTACAAGCTCTACATGTAGTATCTAAAAATTTAAAGTTTTTACCATAATTTAAATTTTTTACCATAATTTAGCGATATATTTTTAAAATATTCTTTTTTTATATACTCGGAGGCCTGTTCGACAACTCTAATTACACATGCTATTAGATGTCCCTTTTTTGGATTCCTTTTGTTCCTCATCAAGTTTTAGATTGTAATCATTTCCAAAATAAACAATCAAAAGTTAAATATATCTGTAGATTATAACACAAAACAAAAACACACACTTACCTTCGAAATTTTTGCATTCTATATTTTTGTATTCTATATTTTGTATTCTATATTTTTGAAGAAAGAGCCATTACTTGGATAGGTTGGTTACATCTCCAAGCTTGAATTGAGAAATCAGTGGTTCTTTCATCAGTTAACAAAACACTGCTTGCGTTCAATCAAAATGTAATCTCATGCCATTGTTCCAACAGGTAAAACTTACCTTCTACAACTCCCATAACCACTCCTAATCTCCTTTCTCCATGACGAAGCTAATGAAGAATTGACCCAAGTCTCAACATTTTCTCCATTGGTCAAGCGCTCAAGTTACTGCTATCACACCAATCCAAAACTCTTACCAACGTTCTTGTGTCTTAGCTTAAAAACACACGCCTTTTCTCTTTCTTGTGTCTTACCTGCCCCATGTCTTAACATTCCTCTGTATATATCCATCCCATTGCTCTTCCTCATATCTTATTTATCATCAATCTATCTATCTTTAAATCAAGCTTAAGTAGGTGTCCCTATCTACGTAAGAAATGAGAATCTAAACGTAAAGTTAATCATGGTTTAAATGGAGGGAAAAAGATAACTGGATACCTGCTACATGTTTAGTGTTGACTGTTGTTACCAATAATGCAATAGGAGTTGCGACGCTTTCACTGAATTTCCAGCACGCTGATCCCACAGGCCACAGGTAGAGATTCAGCGCGGGTCCCCTGTAAATGGTAATCTTAAAGTCCATCACGAAAGCGGGAAAAGTTGTTCTTGGAAATGGAGGTAAATCAAGACTGGCCGAATGCTTCCTCCATCTATTCCATCAAGGATTGGACGTTGGCCAGAGTTTGATTAGCTTGATGTGTCCAAGGACATCTAGCACAATCGGTAAATAAATTATTTTTGTGGGTGTGTTAAAACCTGCTTAATCATTACTATGATTCGATAATAAATTCAAATCGAGAACATGCCCTCAATAAACTTGTAAAAGATAACACTAATGTGGAAGGAAACACTTATTTACCATATAGATATCCTCCCCTATAGCAGTTGGCTTCAAAATCGTCAAATGAGTGGAGCCTAAACCTCTTTAGCACAATCAATAGCACAATCCCTTTGATTCGTGTCAAAGAAAGGTTATGGCTTTGTGCAACCAGCAAGGAAGATATGAGTTGGGAAGATGATGTTGATGACCGACATAGCCCCAAACGTCTCTAGTGCGACTGATCCAAGCCAACGGAGGAGCCAGTTGAACAAACCCCTCCTCAACTTATCCTGCCATGTGTCACCGCAGAGAATCAGCTTCTCCAAAATTCCACGTGTACTTGGTCGAAGTCGCTCATCTAAATGACAAACACAACGATCCTTCGTCTTCAAGCATATCTTAGAAGGTACTCTTAATACCTGAAAAAAATACATCAAAAATATCTTCAAATATTATGGAAACGGCTAAATTATTATAAACACACACAAAAGGGAGTCAGAATAGACTTACTAAAGCAAAGAATCATGGTGATCAGACGGATCTAGATTCTCTTGATTCAATATTCCACAGAAACTATAGAGAATATCAAAAATAAAATCAATCAATGCATAATTGTTTTTTACTGATCTGGCAAGTTATTAACTGACCCATTATTTTCTAGAGACTGAATGAGAGAGATGGTCACAGATGTATAGAAAAATAATATATGGTCACAATAATTCCTTCAATCATCAGATATCTATGCTGAAATAGGCAAATCTGGATCGAGCTTTCAGCATCACAAGTACAGAGAAGAAAGACACATAAAAAGAGGCACCAATAACCTGAAATATGGAAATTCACGGTTTTGGAGCTTACACTTTGAAGAAACCTAAAATCAATTTCTGCGAAACCAACATAAACAAATTGAAATTCTGTCAGGAAATAGAGAGTAAGTAGTTGAAACAACAAATAGATGAAATAGAGAAAATCCAAGGAAACATACGATTGGTTGTTCATAGTCCTCTAAAATTATGTACTCGCCATGGCTGAAACATCGATTCAAATACAATGAGAGGAGGAGCAAAGATTTGTAGAATATATTGAGTATAGGTTTATATAGGAGGAGCAAAGAGAGAGAATGCGGAAAGATTTCATCGCTAATGAAGTTAATAATAAAGAACATAAATAAATGACAAAAACGGAGGTTGGAGGGATTTGGAACGATGAAGACGAAGTGGAAGAAGCAGACGAAAATCAGGCTTTGCGAGAGGTTTGGGTTTCATATAGGCCATATATAGTTATTTTAATTGGTTTTTAAATGGACAATTAAACATAAGATTTATTTGTTGCCCAATTCAACACAAATTAATCGGTAGGATTATTGTAAGTTAGGCTGACTTGGCACGTTGGGATTCTTTGATTGGATGATTTTTCTTGGCGACGTGGACAGTTTCTCAATTCATGGTATTCTTCTTTTAGTATTAGTAGATGTCCTTAAATATATGTGGGGCAAAGAAAAACATCTTGAGATACACATGGTTCCAACATCAAATTATGCTCTGGTCCGGCTGCCAAATGACTACATTCGGTAAAAGCTTCTCCAAAAACGGTCGTGGTATGTATATACAATTATGTTTCATGTCTCTCACTGGTCTGAGAATGCCACCGACTCTACTCTGTCCTTACATCATATTCAGCTTTGGCCTCACCTTTCATTCAATCTTATACACAACAAAGGTTTGAGCCATATCGCAGGTCAAAAAAGTGAACCCAAAGAAACTGACAGCTAGAACTTAAACCTATCTAGCATTAGTACAACTCATGTTAATGTGGAGGTCAATCATGCTTCCAAAGATTGTTTAAGTATGTAGGATGGATGGTACTTTTGTTAATATGGAAGTTGAGTATCCCTAACTCCTACTATATGTTCCCACTGGAAATAATTAGGACACATCTCTCGCACATTGGCGCTCCTTCTTGTCTCTTTGCCTCATGGCTCAACCCATCAACCCCATGCCTCCTCTTCATCAAAACCAATGTGCTTCTCCTTCAAAGCCCATGACCTATCTCATGAAAAATTGTCCCAACGGTCCTCAGGATTAGATCCTAGTTTCTAGAAAAAAATAGTCTGTTACTGATCTAGCCCTCATCCCCTCTACTCTTGATGTTGCTTCAACTGGTGTGGAAGAACCACAACCTGCACATCAGTTACTGTATATCATTCAGCTTTACCTACAGCATGAATCCTCCCTATCCAAGATCCTCAGTTCAACACTAAAGATTTACCAAGACCTCCTGATGATGTCGCTCCTTCTTCTGTCTCAATGGAAATTGACAAAAAATCCTCTCAGCGTTAGGATCTACCCGACAAGGATATCTCAGCTGTGGAAGTCTCCAACTTGGAACCTTCTTCCCCTATACCATATGAGGACTATCTTTTTTTCTCTACCAGCTGTGTTTTAAAAAAAACGTGTTATCCCTATCTCCAACAAGTTTGAGTACATTAAATATTTTCCTTCTAATCATTCACTCCTCTAATCCTTTCAAAGCCAAAATCCAACCACAAATATTCCCACAACTAAAATAATAGGTCCCTCTTATCCCTTACTAACATGCGTTTTCTGACTAGAGCCAAGCACTACAAAAAAAAATCTACGTTAATAGCAGATTGTTATAGCAGGTTTTATTGAACTTCTATCGTAGATCATTTAGAAGTTTTCGTATTGTATAATAGCGTTAGATAAAAATTATGACATAGTTTCAGTAAGTGAAAACCTAAAATAGCACTTAGTTAATGCTATTTTCAAAATTAGTGAGTGGGAAGATAAAATCAACGATTCCACCAATATTAATGGGGAACTACACTTAAGTGCCAAAGACATTATTTATGCAGTTTTAATAATGATATCAAAGACATATAATCGCATTTTTCTTTTTTCTTTTTTTAGCAACTATATAATCACATTTTGTTACGCTAGAAAGCCATTTTTCAAACACTAAAACTATAAACCTAAACTACATACCTGTTTGAACCGAGTTTAGACAACACGACTGAAACTCGTCGGTGGGTTTGTCACAAGGAAAACTTTATTTATATCTGAAGTGTTTATTACAAAATAAGGTGACTAGTGCTCTCTAAAGAACTGCCCTCCTCCCCCCCCCCCCCTTAGTTGGCCATCCCTTCTCCTTTTATAACTAAATTGGGATGCCCTAATTACATCAACCCTTATTGGGCCTTTACTCGTCGGACCTAATATCTAGGCGAGGAGATAAAAGTCTTTAACCCGCCCATTCCTGATCCACTTAGTAAGCCGACTTGGAATAGTCTTTTTCCGGCTAAAAATGCCCATAAGCCGAACCTTTTGCCGCCAGTGTTAAGCCGAGCCGACCGATCAACTTGTCGATGGGCCAAGCCGAGTATTTTGTGGGCCTTAAAGGGGGGGGGGGGTTAAACCCACCTCCTACAATAATAAGTCCTCCCTCTAGTTTACTGATGTTCGGCGCGATCTTAGTAAATTGGTTGGATTATGGTCCATGGGTACTAGGCTTGGCGAGAAAAAGGTTGAAGGGCGTACCCCCCTTTGTGATGCGTTCATTCTTTTTTTTTACGTCGTTTTGTCGCTGGAACGATACGGTCGTTAATGACTCTGGTTTGTCAGGAGACCAAAGGCTGGAGAGGCCGCGAGGAACTGAAGAGTCATCGAACGGGATGGGTTTCTAATGGGGCTCAGGCCCATTTATGCCGGAAGTCGAAGAGTCGCGAGTTTTTGGGATACCAGAGGGCTATTAGGGGCCAATTAGGCATTCCTAGACCTAATTATTATGCCTTCGGAACGCGCGCTTCCTCTTTTCTTATAAATAGGAGATATCCGCTATCCTCCTTTAATTCTTCTCTGCCCGCGAATGTACTTTCTCTCTCTACTCTCTACTCTCTACTCTTCTACTTCTCTCTCTAGGTTTTCGTTGTAGAAAGCGAAAATATTTGCAAAGGGTCATGGCGCCGACAAAAAGACTATCCCGGGAACAGAAAGGGAAGGGGGTAGCAGTGTCTCCTCCTCCTGTTAAGGATTTGCCAGTCGGAGGAGAGACACTTGACGAATTTGATCTCGTGCATCGGGATGCTATGATGGACACCTCAAACATGGATTTAGCGCAGAGGATGTTAATCGCTGATGCGGAGCGACTTTTCAGGGGTGAGGACGATGGGAACGACGCATCTGATGTTTCTGTAGAGTCAGACGGTACAGACGATCATGGGAAGTGTCCCGATTTTGTTCCGGTACGCTACCGCCCTGATGGCGTTTTTGTCGATCTCCCAGCTATCCCTCCCCATCGTCCCCGTCCTGCAGAGGTGGATGGCCAATCCAGGAAGAATGTGGGAGAAACGAGATCCACTCCGGGCAGTGTAAAAAAGCTGTTGCGGGAGTGCAATGCGGTGGGCGTCACGTTTCTCATACCCACGTACACCCAGAGACCTTGGTCGCCACCTGTAGGATATCAGTGCGTCTACGAGTCATATTACCAGCGTGATACCAAGTTGTGTTTCCCTATCCTCGTCTGATTACGTCCTACGTTTTTCGTCGAGACGTGGCTATCAATCAGTTCCTCAACGGCTCATTCCGAATCATGGTCGCGTTACTGGTGATGGCAGCCGAGATCGACAAATCTTTGAGCGTCCGAGCCTTCGAGGAGCTTTGCTTCATAAAGCTGATGCCATACGGTCTTTTCTCGGTGAAGATGAGGCCGAATTACAATATCCTAACTGGTCATCCGAACAAGACCCCGACTGGCAGCGTTGGTACTTTTACATAAAGTCCGACGAGTTCGCCTTCGAAGAACCGCCGAGCAAAGACTCCAGGGTTCTCTAGAATTGGCGAATTGGTAGATAACTGCTTACGAATAAATGACTATCGTGTGATTTTAACCAAATTTTTTTTTGGTCGTGCAGTTGATCATCCGAACACGCTTGGCTATCCCGAAGGTTTCTTTGACGACGCTCGAGCTTTAGCAGCGCTAAGTCACCAACATTGGCCGGAGATTAGTGAAGAGAGGATTCACCGAGCTTTAAGTCGCATCGCAAAACGTAAGTTTCTTTCATCGGTTTCTTTCTTCTTTATTTGCATTTTTCTCGTATTGATTTTTCTCTGATGCAGGTGACTGGGTTTCGGATCTGCCTGCCTAAGTTGTCTCGGGTAGAAAGCGTTTGTCGCTTTTCACGAAGGGGGAGCAACAATTAGTGACGAGGGCAAGGAAGATGAAAGAATTGCCGGACCTGAGATCTGTCGTGGAAGATCAGCTGGTCGCACCTCGGACTGGGCTGATGTCGATAATAGATGGATGGGGCTGGACAGAATCGAGCCCACGAATTCTCGGCCTGCCGCGGATCCTCTTGTCGCGGGTAGTGAAGAGAAGGCTGCTATTCTGAAGACGACAAGCGAGAAAAGGTGCCGAGAAGAGGTTTTGGCGATTAAAGATCCTCTGGGTGAGGCCGGGATTCGCAATCCGGAGGACACCTTAAGAAGAAGAAGAAGAAGAAGAGCGCGAGGAAAGGGGCCGAATCCGGCGCGGATCCTTGTGATGATGAGGCACTCGGACCAGGTGGTGGGGAGTCCGCCGGAGGGGGCGAGAGAGAAGAGATGAGTTCTCCCAAGGGGAGCAAGGGTGCTCCCATCTCTCAACAGGAACGCGAGGAAGCAGTTTCTGACGAGGAGGCCAAGCTCAAGAGGCGGAGCAAGAAGAAGGACGAGCTGAGGTCTGAAGGCCTCGTTCCAGGGGAGGTCGATGCGAAAACCAGCCGGTTTCTCGAAGTAGAGCCGGCGACAAATGGGGATTCGCAGAGAGTTGTTACTCGGACCCCTAAAATTTCCTTTGCCGACCGAGTCTCCTTCTCGTATGCTGCCGAGACCCTGTTAATTCTCAACGGTCCGGAATACGCCAATCTGGTTCGCCATATCAGGGGAGATTCCTACGACATGCCACCTACTGACGAACTAATGTTTAGGGACGCATATATTGACGCAGCCCGTAACCAGTTGCTGGTAGGTTCTTTGCGGCATCATTTTTTTTTATATTCGCGTCTGATGTAGTAGTCGTGACGAAATGGGTGTTTATCGTCCTTTGCCTAATTATCTCTTTGTCGCGCAGTCCGCCGGGATTATGAACTTCCTGGTTGAGAAGTACGAAACCGAGTTGAAGGCGACATTTGCTCAGCTCGGAAAGGCCGAAAAGAAGGTGCGGGTCAAGAAGAAGTGTATTGTCTCCTTGAAAGAGGAGGTCAAGGTGCTTTCTGGTGAGCTCTCCCGTGAACAAGAAGAAGCCGCAACTAGAGATAAGGCTCAGAAGGAAAGAGCCGATGATTTGGAGAGAGAGCTCACGGCTGTCAAAGCATCCATGGAAGAGCTTGAAAGGGAGAAGACCGCGCTGGCGCTGAAGCAGGCAGAGCTGGAACGGGAGAAGGCTGATTTGGAGGAGAGGCATGCGGCGGAGGTTTCTCGCCTTAGGAACTCTCGCAGCTTCGAAGTCACTCAAGAGAGGATCCGCGTGCAAACTGCCATGGTCGCTAAATGCAACCGCCGATTCAACAACATCCGCGATCGAGAATCCCGTTGTGATGCCTTTGATACGTTCGCTTTCTCTACAGCCAAGCTTTCGGGACGCGGAAATTTCTGCAGATGTTGAAGAGGAGGGGCGGTGAAATCACGCAGGAGACCATAAACTTCTTTGCCGCTAAGGAAGAGAAATTCAAGGAGGAAGTCACTCGCCTGGAAATGGGAAGCATCCCCGAATCCGATCTTTCTCTATCTCTGTTGGTCCTGGAATCGCCTTTTGTCGATGAGAGTCTTTTAGCCGGTCTGGATCCGTTCGGGTCAAACACCGATTTGATTGATCCTAAAACGGCCATCAATCTCCAGACTGCAGGAGGTTCTCTCAGGGATCCTTCGTGTGGTGGTGCTATAGTCGAGGTTTCTGAAGCTTCTAGGACCTCGGGGGGCGAAGGAGACTTCAGCCTAGGCATGAGCGATGAAACGACGCCTAAGCCGTTGGAGAGCGACAAGGCCAGGAGCTTAGGCACGGATCTTGAAGAAATCCATAGCACCACCGCTCCTGAACCGTCAAGGGAGGAGCCGAAAGATCCATCTGCTGAAGGATGATCGGGTCGGATGTATTCTCCGCGGAAGCTCTTCCTCCTGTATCTTGTCGCTTTCTCGCCTTTTCCCCTTTTCTTTCTTGTGTGTTGGTATTTTGTCGGTTTGTTGTATTTGTTGTAGACTCCTCTTTGTATGATCACTTTTATTTAATGGAAGCTATTTGAGTAGTCGTCGATTGAGCCCAATTCTTGAAACGTTCTTTTTATCGGAGCAATTTGTTCGATCGACTAGAATCATCGAAGTAATCCGTTTAATAGTTTGTCGACTAGGATTTTCGAAGTGCATTTAATCGAAGTAATCCGTTTAATCGTTTATCGACCAGGATTATCAAAAAAATTTGTTCTTTAAATCGAAGTAGTCTGTTTAATCGTTTATCGACCAGGATTATCGAAGTACATTTTTAATCGAAGTAATCCGTTTGGTCGCTTATAGACCAAGATTATCGAAGTACATTTTTAACCGAAGCTATCCGTTTGGTCGGTACTCCGATTGTGGGATTTGGAGGGAATAATGGTTCTCATTCCGCGTTTGAAGTAATTTGTCCGCTTTTGGTTGGCCAGACCTGCCGAGAAATTTTCAAAGGGAATGAGAATTATTCCGTAGACCGTTGCTCAACGTGATGCAGTTTTTGCCCTTGGATTTGTGTCTGATTAGGACGTATTCCTTTGGCGGGTGTGGCTGGTGTACAATCTAGAGGCAGACGAGTTTAGTCATTTGCTTGGTTGTCAGCTTCGTTGGGCTGAGTAAAAGTGGCTCTTGGGGAAAGAGCGTGTACTCGTTTTCGTTGATTCGTCTCCAATTCCTCTGAAGGGATTGAGAGATGGTTATAGCTGGAACACTGAAAAGGGGCTGCCTACGTACCCTGGTAAGGGATCAAGCCATTCGTAGTTCGTTGGTGACCAGTAAAAGTGGCCTTGAGGGCGCGTTTACTCTTTTTCTTTTTGTCGGGTAAAAGTGGCCTTGGCGCATTTAGTCGTTTTTTTTGGTCGGGTAAAATTGGCCTCGAGAGCGCATTTACTGGGTTTTTTTTGTCGGGTAAAAGTGGCCTCGAGGGCGCATTTACTCGTTTTTTTTTTCTCGTAGTATTTTTTAAGGTTTTTTGAATTCCATGCGCGTGGTACGGGGTTGCCTGTAGATGTTTCCAACCGATAGACGTCGGGCTGAACGACTTCAATGATCTTGTAGGGGCCTTCCCAATTCGTCCCCAATTTGCCTGCCTTCCACTCCTTAGTGTTTTCGAATACCTTACGTAAGACCAGATCGCCGAGACCGAGAGGGCGCGATTTAACGCGTTTGTTGTAATAGCTCTCTATCTGATGTTGGTAGTTCTGGATTCGCAGAAGGGCTTGATCTCTCTTCTCTTCGAGTTGATCCAGAGCATCCATCAACATATCGCGATTAAGGACGTCAAAGTGTAGGATTTGACAACGCCTTAGGCTTGTAACATTTACTTCGGCTGGCGCCATTGCTTCGACCCCGTAGGCTAGGGAAAAAGGGGTGTCTTTCGTTGCGCCTCGGGGTGTTGTCCGGTGCGACCAGAGGACTCCGTCGAGTTCGTCGGCCCATGCTCCTTTCTTTAAATCGAGACGCTTTTTGATGCCGTCGATGATCAGTTTATTTGAAGATTGGGCCTGACCATTGCCATGTGGATATCTGGGTGTTGAGGAGCTAAGCCTGATTCGCCAGCGCTCGGAGAAGCTTTTGAAATTCCCTGACATAAAGTGAGTGTCGTTATCGGTAACAATCTCGTATGGTAGACTGTGTCGGCATATGATGTTTTTCCAAACAAAACGTTGGACTTCTTTGTCGGTAACTTGAACAAATGCTTTTGCTTCCACCAATTTTGTGAAGTAGTCGGTGAGGACGAGGACGAGGACGAATCGTCTTTGTCGGCAGCTGAGAAGAGGTCCGATGATATACATCCCCCATCGCATGAATGGGTAGGGGGATGTGGTTGTGCGTAACAATTTTGTCGGACGATGGATGTCGGGGGCGTGTCGTTGACACGCATCGCAGCGCCGTGCGTATTCTTCACAGTCGGTGTTCATAGTCGGCCAGTAGAAACCAAGGCTCTTAACCTTGAGGGCTAGAGCTCTTTCTCCCGAATGATTACCTGCGGCGCCGTCGTGCGTTTCGGCCATCACCAGCTGGATTGCATCGCCAGCAATGCATTTGAGTAGAACCTTGTTTGCGGTCCAGCGGTATAATTCTCGGTCAATGACGGTGTAACGTGCGTTACGCGCTTTAAGTCATCTGGCCGCCCATTTCTTCGAGGGCAGCGAATTATGTTCAAGGTAATCGATGAATTCGGTCCGCCAGTCGAGGCCAGGCTGTTCTTGATTTTGTTTAGTAGGCAGGTTTTGATCGTCGTTGGAGGCCTCGGTTATCGCGGTGATCAGGAATCGTTCGTCTTCCGGTAAATCGATACTTGGTTTCTCGATACGGTGGATTGGGATTGTACGCTTAACTTGGTCGCGGAGTTTGCTTCCCAATGCGGCAAGGGCGTCAGCGCATACGTTCTCCCCCCGGGGGACTTTCGTGAGTTCGAAGAATTCGAAATCGTTTGCGAGTGACTAGACCACTTTGAGATAGGCGTCCATTCACTGGTTGCGTGCATCGTACTCATCGTTGAATTGGCTTGTGACGAGTTAGAAAAAGCAAAAGGCGCTTAGTCGCTTGGCTTTCACAGCTTTGGCGAGTCAAAGTCCGGCGATGAGAGATTCGTATTCGGCTTCGTTGTTTGAGGCGGCAAAATCGAATGCAAAAGACTGTCGAATGAGTTCGCCGGTGGGCGACTGAAGCTGTACCCCGGCTCCAGATCCTCTGATGGTAGAAGAACCGTCGACATGTAAGATCCAGGTGCTGTTCGGGAGGGTTAGATCTTGCTCAAGCTTCGATGGTAGCTCGATTAGGAAATCGGCTAGCACTTGAGATTTGGCGGCAATTTGGTTTTGATAAAGGATATCGTACTTGCCGAGTTCGATCACCCATTTAGATAGACGACCGGATCGGTTAGTGTTCTGCATGATGGTGCGCAACGGTTGGTTCGTCAATATCACAATCGAATGAGACTGAAAATAAGGCCGGATTTTTCTTGAGGAAACGACAACTGCGAGAGCCATCTTCTCCAAGGTGGGATAGCTAGTTTTGGGGTCAGTCATACCTTTGCTTGTGTAGAAGATGGGTCGTTGTTCACCGTGGTCGTCCCGGACGAGGACGCTGCTGACAGCGGTCGGAAAGACGACGATGTAGAGCGAGAGGGTATCACCATTCTCAGGCTTAGATAGTATGGGGGGAGAAGTCAAGTATTCTTTGAGCTGTGTGAACGCTTCCTCGCATTTCTCGTCCCAAGCGAATTTTTTGTTACCTCGCAACAAGTCGTAGAACGAAAGGCATTTGTCGGTGGATCGAGATATGAATCGGTTTAATGCCGCTATCCTACCGGTTAACCGTTGAACTTCCTTGCTATTTTTCGGGCTGGGTAGATCGAGTATGGCGGAAATCTGTTTGGGATTGGCTTCGATTCCCCTTTGCGTTACGATGTAGCCAAGGAATTTGCCCGACATCACGCCGAAGGTGCATTTGGCTGGGTTTAATTTCATACCGTACTCGTTCAGCGTTTTGAAGCAGCTCTGCAGTTGTCCCAGATGGTCTGTCGCGTGGAGCGACTTAACCAGCATATCGTCTATATATACTTCCATCGAAGTCCCCAGCCTATCGGCGAACATTCGGTTCACGAGCCTTTGGTACGTAGCGCCGGCGTTCTTTAAACCAAAGGGTATCACTTTATAACAGTACGTTCCCCTGTCGGTGATAAACACGGTTTTCTCGTTGTCGTCTGGGTGCATCAATATTTGATTGTAACCCAAAAAGGCATCCATAAAAGTGAGGAGCTCGTTGCCATCGGTTAACTCGATCAGTCTGTCGATTTGGGGGAGCGGGTAACTGTCTTTTGGGCATGCTTTATTGAGGTCGGTGAAATCGACACAGACGTGCCATTTACCGTTCTTTTTCTTGACCACGACGGGGTTTGCAAGCCATTCGGGGTATCGTACCTCAGTAATTGAGCCGGCTGCGAGTAAGCGCTCTACTTCGTCGTTTACCGCCTTTGACCTTTCAGGACCAATCTTACGTCGTTTTTGTTGGATCGGCTTAAAGGTGGGGTTGACATTCAGCTCGTGTGTAATGATCATTGGATCGATGCCTCGCATGTCCGTAGTTTTCCAGGCAAAAGTGGAAGAGTTTTGTTTGAGAAATTCGACGATCTGAGTGTGTAGGTCGTCGGAGAGGTAGGCGCTGATCCGGATAACTTTGCTTGGATCGGGTCATCGATGATGACTTTTGAGCCCAGCGGCTAGTTTGTTGAGAGATCGAGTTGACGTGAGGTGACGATCATTGTAGTTTGACCGTGGCGATCAAAAGATCCCGCGCGGCTTGCTGGTTACCCCGCAGTGTATGAATTGTCCCGTCTGGTCCTGGGAATTTAACACATTGGTGGTATGTCGACGGGACTGCTTGCATCGAATGTATCCACGGGGTTCCAAGGATAACATTGTAAGGGGCATCCGTGCTTATAATCGAGAATTTAACCGTGCGAACGACACCGCATGCGTACACCGGTAGCCGAATTGTCCCTATCATCAATTCAGAGGATCCATTAAAACCGGTGAGGGAACGAGAAGATGGCTTCATGTTGCGTAGGTCGATTTCCATTTTTTCAAGGGCGTTGTGAAAGATAAGATCAACGGAACTACCGGTGTCAATCAACACCTTGGTAACATCACATGCGGCGATCCCGAGTTCTACGAGGAGTGGGTCGTTGTGAGGTGTGTGGATGCCGATGGTGTTGGCGGCCAAGAAAGTGATTGAAGGATCATTCTCGGGCCGCGCTGGCCATTTTTGAGAAGTTACTGCTTGTTGACGATAATTTTTGATTGACCGTACAGTGTCTCCGCATGGAGGCGAGCCACCCATAATCACGTTGAGCCGTGATTGGTCCCTACTTTGTTTTGCTCGTATTAGGGTCCTCAGGTTGCTAGTTGTCAGAGCCGAATCCTGCTTCGTATAATGTTTGTCGGGCATGAGCTTATCTCGTAGGTCACCATTTTGCCGCTGGTTAAGGCTCCAACGGAGGTCGTCCTTGTTGGCATTTAACCTATCACGTAGGTCTGTGGCAGGCGGCTGTGTTTGTGCATCGGAGGGTATAGATGGAAGGACAAGCTGGTTGCTGCGGGACTCGGTGAGAAACATTCGGAGATCAGGGGTTCTGCTTAGGGAATCTTCGTCGATAGTCGACTTTCGCTTTAACTGGAGGCGGAGATCGTTGCTTTGGTAACGTTTTGCTGATTGGCGCGTTAGTCGCTTGCGCAGATCGTTACCTTGAAATGAGATGTCATCATCGGATGAGTCTTCTGGTCGGGCCAATATTACGTCAACGCGTCTGCGGTTTCTTGGCTGCTCCTCGTCGGCCGATGTGTCGGATTTTTCTCGTTCAGCTGATGGAACCGCGTTTCCCTTATCGCGAGGATCCCCCTACGAGTTTGTGTCGTGAGGTCGTTGAGCCATTTTCTCTTTTGTTTTACTCCAGCTTTTGTTGTTCTTAGGCCGCTGTTTTGGCGGTTCGATCTTTGCGTTCCCATTACTGAAGGAGGCGAGCAGAGCTTCGTGGAGCTGCTTGCACTCCTTTGTGTCATGACCCCGGACCTTATGGTATTCGCAGTACTTAGTTAGGTCGACCTGGCTGGAGGACGCGGAGGGAGTTTGGGGTTTGCCGTTAGGTTCCCGCTCCCAGTCGTTCCAACCCTTTTCTCGGACGACGACAGTAGAGGATGGGGGGTTATCCTCGTCGACTACGTATACAAAAACTTTTCTCCGATCATTTTTCTCGGGGATGGCATGTTGGTGTGGCTCTTGCCGGGCGTTAGTCGTTCGTGACGGTGCTTGCTTTGTCGCGTTCTGCTTGTTGAGGATCACCCGAGTGTCTTCCTCCATACGGATGAAGTTGTTGGACCGAGCGATGGCGTCTTGCAGGGAAGTGGTCGGGTGTCGATATAAATCGTCGTGAAACTTCGAGTGGACCCAGAGGGTATTCATCAAGGTGTCTACGGTGATATTTTCGGGTATGTTGACGGTTGAAACGACTGCTTTGAATTTCTCCATGAAGTCGCGGAGGCTCTGAGTTGAAGACTGAGACATTTGCCATAAGTCTGAAGCGGTCGCTCCTTGTCTCGTGAACATTAAGTAATGTTTCAGGAAAGCCGCCGAAAGGTCGCGAAAGCTGTCAACGGAGTTTTCGGGGAGGCGTGAGAACCATGTCAGGGCCGGTCCGGTAAGACTCTCGACAAACAATTGACAAAAGCCGGCTTCTTTTTCTTCGTCGGCGAAGTTTTCCCTTCCCATAGCTATGTTGAAAGCCGTCATGTGGTCCGTAGGGTCAGATTCGCCAGAGTAAGTAGGTAGGCGGAACTTTTCGGTAGAGCGAAGTCGCACGTCGCTGATGCGGCAAGAGAACGGTGTTCGGGACGTCGCGGCAAGGACTCGGTCGATCTGGGGGCAGAGCTCGTTACGTGGTGAATCTTCGAGCTTATTTCGGAGAGCGAGAGTTTCAGAGCAGCGATTTCGCGAACTGTGGTTATGTCGGATCCTCCTTGATTCCGGATCTCAGTTGCAACCAGTGGGTCGAGGACGTCAGCATGCTGTTCCTGGGCTCCGGTCTCTGGGTTAGTGTGAAACAGTTGGCGACGTACAGTCGGAGGGTTACTCGGTACGCCGGAGGGAAGAGCGAGAGCGGCTACGAGCGTGGCCAGTTGTGCGTTGGTAGCTTTTTGAACTTCTTCTTGTTGAGCGAAACGCGCCATGATGGTGTCCATAAACTCTGTCGGAGCTTTGTGGCGCAGTGTCAAACAATGTTTCTCCGGTTCGTTCCCGGGAGGTGGGAACTTAGGTGAGTCATTTGAGCAGATGTGCTTATTGAGAAGCTAGCCGCATGGTGGGGCGCCAATTGTTTGAACCGAGTTTAGACAACCACGACTGAAACTCGTGGTGGTTTGGCACAAGGGAAACTTTATTTATATCTGAAGTGTTTATTACAACACTTCTCTTTTATACTAAATTGGGTATGCCCTAATTACAACAACCCTTATTGGGCCTTTACTCGCGGACCCTAATATCTAGGCCAGGAGATGAAAAGTCTTAACCGCCATTCCTGATCCACTTTAGTAAGCGCTTGGAGTAGTCTTTCCCGGTTAAAAGTGTCCATAAGCCAAACCTTTTGCCGC
>CAJHQQ010003218.1:0-48442 GCA_905132885.1 Moricandia moricandioides | reverse complement strand
TTTTTTACCAAATGTTTTGTTTTAACCGTTCTTTTTTTCCTTTATTTAATTATTTTCTTTTTGTTAATATATTTTTTACTTTATTAATTTTAAAAAAATAAAAATAAATAACGAAGTATCATTTATATTTAGGTAAATATAAGAGCATAATTGTATTAAATGGAAACTAAATCCTACTTACCTAAAAAATCTTTTACAAATCCTATTGTGACAAATCTAAGAAGAAAGTGTCTTTATTTTCCAATTTTTTTCAACTAAAAACTAAATAAAAACTTACTAAACAGTTGGTTGCCTCCCACTCAATGCTTGGTTATAGTATTAAGTTCGATGTTTTTAAAATTTCTGACTAGTATGGAGGTTGATCAACACTTGAAAAGCAAGTGTCTACATCTTCTTTTCTCTTCTGAAACCATGTACCAATGAAGCTTCTCATTGCCTCATCTCCTCTGGCTTTTTAATTCTTTATAATCTCCCTAGCAACCTCTACATAATGCATTCTCCTTTGTAGACTCTCAATATTGCGCTGTAGCATTCTAAGTCTGACAGCTGTAGTCTCTGATATATCCTCCAATTGCCGATAAATATCTTCCTTCATTAGGCTTTGAGAAAAAGCAATCTCATCGAACCTGTCTTCTAATTTTTTTCTACTGCGGTTTTCAGACTGTCTATGTCAGTATCAATCGATGGCCTGATGCTGCCGTCGATCGATGTCAGCCAGTCTGCTCAAATCGCATGTTGTCTTTGAACAGTGTCCAAATCTTGCTTCATCTCATCCATGAGTGTAGTCAAACCGGCGAGGCACTTATCTATAGGATAGTAGACATCATCAAACCTCTTGTAGAAATCATCCAGTGACATGTCTTGAGTTTTGTAGATCTCATGCACAATATCATCAATCTCTGCTCTCTTGTATGTTGTTTGTTTTTCTTAGACATAGCAATCTTTGCTGCATATTCTAGTAAACATATATAGCTCTTCTCAAACATAATAGCTCTCTCTAGAACTGCTCTGATGTCTTCTTCTTGCACATTCACTACTCTTCCGTTTATAACTCATGCATTACCATTCTCATCTCTGTAGATGCCATACTCGTATTTCTTTTCCCAATGGAAAATTCTTCTGCCATCAGCATCATAAGCTATCTTTCCATGCTCTATACGACCGTCGATCGATAGTGGGTTGATCTAACCGATCGATCTTTGACTTTTTGAACCATAGGCATTTGAAGCACAAAACTTGTGTACACCTGAAATGGTGGTGTCGATTGATGAACACTATGTGTTGTTGATCGATCTAAGATGTTTGGAAGTGTATAAATCATTATGGATCGGCTCGTTCTTCTGATAATGTCGATTGATGTTGTAAGCTGTGCGTCGATCGATGGCTGCTGCTGTTGTCCAAAGAAATTTCATCCATTAGCCATAACAAGGACATCTGCTACATCCTCCTTAGTTATATGTAGAATTCTCCCATAAAGAGCCCGTGCACATCCTTTTGGGTCTCTAAAAATTCCAAACTCATCCGGTCTAAGATAACCAGTATTTGTATCATCTGCTCTAAGTTCATGTTCTGGTTTGCATCTGATGTCATTCGATGGCCAGGAGATGTCATCGATCGATGCTCGATTATCCACTTTCGCGTTCATTACCCAGCCAGCGTCTTCCCATGCTAGGCCGCGATACTCAGTCAGCTTTTTCTCTCTATAATCTGCATTGTATTCTTCGTAAGCTTAACCATATCCTCCGTATGCATGATGTGTGTCGATAGATGGTATATGGTGACCGTCGATCGATGCTCGATAATCCTAGAAAGTAATTCTAGTGGCGATCAATGCTCCCTGGCAATGACGCCACATTTGACTTGGGTGTGTTTATTGTTCAAGAAGGGTATGAATATCATAACCAATTAACTATCAAATTTACCCTAATCTTAACACACAAATAATACTCTTGCCAAGAGAGATCAGGTGTCGTACTTAGGGATCAAATCCACAGAGAGAAATGGCACACAATAGATTTCTTATTTCTAAAGACTAAGCTAGGTAGATATATATATTAGTAGTAAACAATCAATTAAGAAAATATTCTTTATCAATAAGTATAGATTCAATATTGAAATATGATAATAATATAAATATGGAAATATGCTATTTAACTAACTAGATGCAAATGTAAATATGCTAGATCTAGGGTTTCAAGTTTAATGGATTATAGGGAATAGGAAGCACAAAAATGTAAATATTCTAGAACTCAAATATTAACTATTCTGACTCTTTTAACTCCAACGCACGTATGTGAGCAAAATGAAAGACCATCGATCGATGGGTAAGGCATGTTGTCGATCGACGGTGAAATCAGAAGGAAGTGTGAACGAGATTTGATAAGTCCACCAAGCAAATTAGACCACATTTCGCATGCGCCTAACAACCTAATTCAATGTCGTCTATTATGTCACATAACCTACTCTCGTAGTCGTCCATGTCCTACTTTTGAGATCCTAATTAGCTACTCTAGAATGCAAGCATGAAGCCCAACTCAATTGATGAATATTAACTCAACCTAGCAATCCTACTTTTGGGTTAATCCATGATTGCTATCATTCAACCCTAAATCTAGTTGATAACTACTCAGACATAATCAATGAGAGGACAATAGTCTGAATAGAATGCATAGATAAAATACTCGGTCCCAATACAAATCTCTCTAAGGAGTTATGATTCTTCTCCCCTAAACTAAAATCTCCAGAACCCCCTCTTTTCTCTGTAATACATAAAACATAAATACAAAACCGTACAATTTAGGTCAAAACTCGTCCAGGGCATCTTCGTCATTTGTCTCTAACTTGGGTTTGAAATTGGTTGTCTGCGATTTGGTCGTCGGTTGATGGAAAGTGTGCAACATCGATCAACCTTTGTCTTGTAACATCGGTCGACGCCAAGGTAGTGTCGTCGATCGACACCTGTCTTGTACTTTGACTCTGTAAACAATCAGCTACGGATTATTCTCTTCTAAATGCTCCAAAAGCCCCAAGTATCTCCATATATCTCCAAAACGTACTTGGACCTGTAAAGAATCTAAAACATAGTCTAGACACACATAATAGACCCTAAATAGAGCATGTAACATGGCCTAAAACTGGTAATAATAGGCTATATCAACTCCCCCAGACTTAGTCTTTTGCTTGTCCTCAAGCAAACAAAACATGTGAAAGAGGTTTTGAAAAGCGGAGACTCACATAATGTCTAAGTATAACAGTCACCCTACTTTGTTGCAAACATATCATATACAGTCAATCACAGATAAACTTTATATACCCTATCCTACTATAGCAACCAATTCCAGTATACCAACAAGTTAGCAAATACTAGCTTGACTCACCCCTCTACTAATTTTATTTCTTTGCATAAAATAAAAGTGCAAGCTTTACCCTGGGAGTATAGATCAAAAAGACACATGGATTTTTACCCCAACAAGTATCTGAGTAACTAGGCACAAAGTCTTCTATGATCCCTATCTTCCCTCTTTTCTCGTTTCTCGTTTCTCTCTTCTCTGAATCTTTTTAGATCTCAAATCCAATGATCAATGTTGTTTAGCAAAAATATTTTGCCTTTTTCTTTTCAATTTTGTTCTTCTTAGCCCAATCCGATTAACCAACCTCAACGCAAGTCTGATTGTGCGTCCAACGACAACAATTTCAGAACAGAATACATACACGTCTGAATCTATAGATCTTGATAGAGAAGACGAGGGATACTCAAGGAGGATGAAAAAGATCCCAAAACATCTACGCAGAGAAGACAATGAAAAGGAGATGGATGGCTTTGCTAAAAGAGATTTTAAAATTCCTTTAGATATATCTTTTGATGAAGCTTATTATACTTAGAGATTGTGGATGTTTTTCAGGGAAACAAGGGAAACAGATGATGGCATAGAACCCATGTTCAATCACCTCAGAGAGAAGATGAAATAGAGAACTTGTTTGAAAAAAAAAGTGATCCTGGGAAGTTTGTGATTCCATGCTTCATCAAAGGAAACAAATACCCTAACGCCCTCTGCGACACCGGATCTTCAGTTATCATTATGCCAAAGTCTATGGCAGAGGAGCTGAACCTAAGGGTGAAACCTTCCAATGTTTCGTTTACATTGTTAGACTGCTCAAGAGTGAACTCAGGAGGGATAGTAAAAGATGTTCCACTGCAGATTAACAACACCCTAGTCTCAGTAGACTTTCATGTAATGGACATAAGGATAAATTGGAACTCTTCATTACTACTTGGGAGAGAATTCATGGCTACTGTGGGAGCCATATGCGACATGAAGTTAAACAAGTTGTATCTATCTCTAATTGATAAAAATATCTTTATGAACCTGTTAAAAATAAGAACAAGGCTACCCTGATCGAATTGTGTAATGATGCAGAGCTTGTGGCCACATGTTTCTGCGATTACGAGTGTAATGAGGAATCGGTACATGGAGCATCGATTGATACCAAACCTTTAAAATCAATCGAAAGTATTGTACATCAGAAATATATCGATACCCACCCTTCAACATCGATCGACACCCATACCCCATAAACGATCCACACGAACCATGCTAATTACGATTACAACCCAGCCTACCTCGAATACGATGATAACTACATAGAATAAGAGATGATCAAGTACCGAGGGATTAATATGGAAGAGGCTGGAGTTTTTCATGTTTCCTATGAACCGGGAAAATCGACATCGATCAGTGGCAACCTTACGCCATTGATCGATACTGAGCACTAAGCAGAAACCAAACATGATTTAGCAAAAGGACACGACAGAGAAGCTGGTTATCTTCAACAAGATGAGTTCAGTATTATGAGAGATCCATATAAGAGCTATGGATGGCAGTATTCTAAACGTAACAAAGGAGGATGTAGCCGATATACTTGCAATGGCCAAAGGAGATGGAAACCTTTTTGGGCACCGGTCTGATTATCGAGCATCGATTGACAGTAACCATAGACCATCAATCGACACCAATTGGGCATGCCAAGGATACGGTGAAGCCTACGAAGAGTATGACTCAGATTATGATGAGGATGAACGTGGCTGGATAATGGATGCGAGAGTAGGAAATCCAGCATCAACAATCGGCCTATCTTGGCCTTCAAACGACATCAAACATATACCAGACCCTTCACTTGGACCAAAAGAAACAGAATCTGGTTATCTAAGACCCGATGAGTTTGGAATTTCCAGAGATGTAGAAGGACGTGCACGAAGTCTTTATGGGAGAATTCTAACTCTACCAAAGCAAAATGTAGCAGACGCCCTTCTCATGGCTGAACGATCATGAAATTTCTTTGGACAACCGCAACAGCCATCGATCGACACACAGGTACCAACTTCGATCGACAACACGGAGCATAAGCATGACACATACAACAGCGCACAGAATGATGATATTGTGCATGCGATCTACCAAGCAAAGAAGATGTCAATGGATGATTTCTATATGAGGCTTGATGACGTTTACTATCCTATAGATAAATGCCTCACGAATTTGACTACACGTATGGATGAGATGAAGCATGCCATGGATACTTTTCAGAGAGAACATGCGAGTAGACCGGATGGAGTGAAATCGATCGACAACAACCTTACGCCATCGATCGATACTAAGTTCAACAGACAGAAGTTCGCATCAAAACACTACTTAGAAGAAAGGTTCTCTGATATTTCTTTTTCTCAGTGCCTGATGAAGGAAGATGTTTCTCAGCAACTAGAGGCAATGTCAGACACTACAGATGCCAAAATTAGTATGCTCCAGTGCAGTATTGATAATCTACAAAGAAGAATGCATTCACTAGAGGTTACTAAGGAGATCATAAATAATGAGAAAATCAGAGGAGATGAAGCAATCAGGAACTTGATTGGTACATGGTTTCAGAAGAGCAACAAATATGTCACCACTTGTTTTCCAAGTGTTGATCAACCTCCTTTCTAGTTAAAGCATTCAGAATTTTGATCTTAAGACTCTAACCAAGCGTTGAGTGGGAGGCAACCCACTGTTTAGTAAGTTTCCATTAGTTTTTATTCTTCATTTATTTCTAATTTTCATATTTATTTATTTCAGATTTAAAAAAATAAAAATAAACAATAATAATAATACGAGAAAGACAATATGCATAGAGCATCGATGAGACTTGATCAATGCCGATCGACAGAGTAACTATCGCATCGATCGATAGGCACTTAACTGTGTCGATCGACGGTCACCATCAGAGAGAAGGTGTATCATTTTTCCTTGTTAAAATTGTTCCTTATGATTTATTTCTTCCCCAATCTCAGACTGTATAACCCTAACGATAGTTTTGTTTAAGTTTGGGGGAGGTATTACTGATATTTTGTTGTATTTTGAGTTTTATAAGAAGTAGGAACTTACAGGTCAAGCATTGATCAACAACCATATCCGACCATCGATCGACGCTCTCTTTTAGAGAGAGGTATCGAGTTTTATACTTAAGCTAATTACTTCTGATTTTTTTTAACCAATCCGGGGTGGTTTACACAAGGGACATTGTAATTTAAGTCTGGGGGCCGTTCGCTAATGCTATTTGATTGTTTTGGAGTGTTATTTATATCTATACAAGTTTTTCAAAAAAAAAAGTTTTATTGAGTCAAGAAGAGGACTATGATCAAAATTAATTATTGACTAACCATGCTATAAGCACCATTCTTAGAAGGTTGTTTGCAGAGGTTACTATAGATACATAAGTGGATCATCCTGCCACTATATCACACTTGTTTACAAAGTTTGGAGGAACCGAAGCTGATTTCCTAACACTAATCCTGACATTATTGCTTGCTTTGAGATTTGGTATACATTGGATTGGACTCCTTCTGCAAGTCTGGAAGGTAAAAGTCTGTGTGCTTCTGATTCCCCCCTCTCTCCCCTTCAGATTAAACAAGGAGTCGGACATGAATTGGCTACAACCATTAAAGCTTGATTCATATGATCCTAGAAAGAGGTAAAGGTCAAAAAGAAGTGAACAAGATCTGGTGGCAAAAACCATTAGAGCTTGATTCATGGAAGCCTATCCAAATATCTCAGTCAATTAAAAAAAATGATACCCTCAAAAAGAAGGGAGACATTGACTAAGAAGAAGTGAGAAGAGAGAGAGGAGAAGAATCATAGAAGGCTGCATGCGTGTTCAGATAATTTCAAGGGTAAATAGTCCATGTGTCCCTTGATTGATACTTCCAAGGTAAAGCCTTCACTTTATTTTATGCAAAGAAATGAAATCAGTAGAGGGGCGAGTCAGACTAATATTTGCTAAGTTGTTGGTAGAATGAATTTGGTTGCTATACTAGGTTAAGGTATATAAAGTTTCTCTGTGATTGGCTTGATAGGATGTGGTTGCAATAAAGCAAGGTGACAGTTGTACTTAGACAATATGTGAGTCTTCGCTTTTCAAAACATCTTTCACAGGCTTGTTTGCTTGAGGACAAGCAAAAGGTTAAGTCTGGGGGAGTTGATATAGCCTATTTATTACCAGTTTTAGACCATGTTACAAACTCTATTTAGGGTCTGTTATGTGTGTCTTGGCTATGTTTTGAGGTCTTTACAGGTCCAGGTACGTTTTGGAGATATATGGAGATACTTGGAGCTTCTGGAGCATTTGGAGAGGAATAATCCGTAGTTGATCATTGAAGAGAATTGAAGTACACGATTACCATTGATCGATGATACAACGTAGGCGTCGACCGATGTTACATGACCAAGATCAATCAATGTTGCACATTTGCCATCGATCGATGTCCAGTTCGCAGACAACCGATTTTCAAGCCCAAGTTAAAGACATGACACAAGATTACAAGATTAATCTTGGACGAGTTTTGACCTAGACTTTAGGGTTTTATATTTATACTTTATGTATTGCACCAGAAAAGGGGGGCAAGAACTTGTGTGTGTGTGTGCCACTGTTAGGGTGCTAAGTGTTATAAGTGTGCTTTGAAACCCCAATATTTTATCTATGCTTTATATTCAGATTATTATTCTTACTTTAATTATGTATGAGTAGTTATCAACTAGGTTTATGGTTTATCAATGGTACTGATGGATTAGCCAAACAATAAAATTGTTAAGGTCATTACTAGATCTATTAATAGAATTGTGTTTATTGCTTGTGATCTAGAGTAGATATCTAGAACCCTGATAATAGGATAGTTAGGAGCAAGCAAGAGCATGGTCTACTACTGGAATCTATTATGTTGAGCTAGGTTGCTAGAAACAAACGATAGTTGATTTAGTCAATCTAGTGAACTTATCGAATTAGGTCATAACGGTTGACTCAAGAAACCATCGATCGACGCATGATCACTGCCATCAATCGACGGTCATTTCGTGTCAACCAGCGAGAGCTGAGACATTGTACTTAGTCAATAGATTAGGTGCGCATGCGAGAGCTGGTGTCTTTTACATTAGAATTCGAGTTCCATGATTAAATACCTTTAACTTTTATCTACTATAATCCACTTGCCTGAAACCCTAGATCTAGCATATTTCCATATTCACATTACTAGCATATTTCTTTATTTACATTACTAGCATATTTCCATATTCACATTAATAGCATATTTCCATATTTACATTATTAACATATTTCCATATTGCATCTATACCTTCTAATAAGAAATATTTCCTTGATCTGATTACTTGCTACCAATATATATAATTACCTAGCTTAGCCTTTAGAAGTAATAAATCTATTGTGTGCCATTGTTCTCTGTGGATTCGATCCCTAAGTACTACACCTGATCTCTCTTGACAAGAGTATTATTGTTTTGTGTGTTAGGATTAAGGGTTAATTTGATAGTTGTTTGTTTAGGATATTATTACCCTATTAAAATATATAAACACACCCACGTCACTCATGCATATTAAATTCTTTGTCTTCTTGTCCTTCAACGGATCTGCTTTAATTTATGGTAATTTTTCGTCTTTCTCACCGTCTTCAAAAGACATGACTGAAGCTTCCTGAATAATAGAATCTAACCCTAGAAGCTCCAACTGGCATGTTATACTTCCATAAGCTAAAGTCTCCTTTTCCATCAAACCTCTCAACCTCAAACTTTCCCCATATCGATTCTATATCTTCTTCTAGCACTTGCAATCAAAACCTTGATTGCTCTGATACAACTTGTTAGGTTTTAAACTTTACTTTGTGCTTAATCTTAGAATGAAATCAGATACCAAAACTTTTTTTTGTTCACTAAGCCAGAAAAGTGTTTCCGAAGAACAAAAGTAGAGATTATCAGCTAATGACTAAAACAAACGATCACACTCTTGGTTTGCTTAATTCCTTTCCCCCCTCTCTCTATCTCTCTGTTGTTCTTCTTCTATCGGATGATTAAAGCACCTTGATCCCCTCTATATTTATAAGAATCACCATCTCAATCCTTTTCTCTTTTGCCTTCCTATAACGTCTTTGACCGACAATACAATAAAGGAAACTAACGTTCTTTCTTTGTTTGTTTTGCAGGATTCTTGTTGGCCTGGAATTGTAGTTGGGCCAAGATAGAAATGGGCTTTTATCTCTACATTCCATTTTTCACCGCCCAGCTTTGCAACCTACGATCATATAGAAAGCACAATCTATTAAACCTTAACAAAGAAAACACTAGCACACTAATCATGTAAAGTAACAAACTTTTTTATGACACTGATGAGGAAGAGATTGAAGGATGGGACGAGTAAGGATGATGAGTTGCTATATTCAAAAATGGAGGGAAAACTCGCGGAGGCTGACGTGGAGGATCCATTGGTGTTGAAGGATGATGGCAATAGTAAAGTAAAGACACTGGACCATTCAGAGTCTTTAAGGAGAATTTAATTATATATATAACCAGACCTGAGAGTCATTTGTTGTTCTTATGCTAGATTTCATTTGTATTATGTTGATTTTATGAGGCACAAAGAAATTACTATGAGATCGTAATCCTCATATGGAATTGAGTACTTGTTCATTTGAAATACAAGAGAGCTTGAGAGATTTACAGAGTTAGAACTAACTTAAATATATCTTTGGAGCGGTGAAATTGCTCGATCTTCTTAAGCGACGATGACCTCGCCGACTCCGAGAGATCAGGTTACTCCGACAATTATATGGCTATGAATGTGCTGATGAAAGATCAGCTGACGTTTTTGATGGGAGCATATCACACATTGTATTCCGACGTGAAAGAGAAGGATTTATGATTCGATTCCTTGGAGTCGCATTTCAATTCCTTGGGCAAGAGGATGTCATCAGTGGATTTGAAGCTGGATTCCTTGCTCAGAGCGTTTGAGAAGAAACCAATGGACGATTCACACCCCGATTCTAATTTTGGACTCGTCTTCATCTAAACCTCAGGTATCATTACACGAACTGGGCCAATTTTCTGTTAGTTTATGAGGAATAAACATTTGAATTTAGATAACCGCGAGAGTATGTTGAAGAAGGTAGAAATGTCATTATGTGATGGTACTAGAGTTTTGGAATGGATGGTAGATGTGAAATATTTTTATGAATTGGGAAGGTATAACGATGAAGCGAAGTTGGATCTTGTTCTGCTGTGTTGGCGAGGAGCTCTGAAGAAATGGTATTCTTGGGTAATGCGCCGGGTGGTTTCGTAGTTAGCATGATTTTAAACAAAGGATCTTTGTTAGATTCTCTGAATCTATTGAAGATAATCCAAGTAAGAGGTTTTTTCGATAAAACAGACTGGTTCTATAGCGGAGTTTGTCTCAGAATTTGAAAATCTTTCTGCTGAAGTACAAGGATTGGAACATCAGCATTTGGAGAGTATTTTCTATATTGGTTTGAATCAAGAGATGCGTGAAGTGATCCGTATGAAAGAACCTCAGGGACTCTCAAATTACATTGATGCTGTGTTAAAAATGGAGTCCATCACGTTCTATAGAGTGTCGGGATATACATCAAAGATTGAATCAAGGAAACAAAGAGCGTTGGTCACTAATAGTGTCAGAACCGGGGGTTATTACACCAATAACCAAAAGCCTATAGTTTTGGGTACGAAGTCTCAAAAGGAAGATGTTCCACCTACAAAATCCTTCCAACGAACAGGACAAAGACATTCTGATGCAGAACTCGATGCTATGAGATGGAAGGGGATTTGTTTCAACTGTGGAGATAAGTGGTCAAAGACGCATGAAGCCATTTGTCCGAAGAAAGAGTTATATACTCTTTCTCTCAATGCGTATTTGGAAATTGATTCACCCAAAACAACCAAAATATGTGGGAGAACTGGTAATGTGGAGGTGATAGTCATGGTCGACAGCATCCCACTACTTCATCTCACCACAAGTTGTTAAGCGGATACATTTGAAAGTTTGTGCAGCTAGTAGCCTTGATGTATTATTAGGGAATAAAGTGATTGTGAAAGGTTATGGAATTTGTTCAGAAGTTCCTTTCCAAATCTGTTCCACAAATTTTACATCTGACTTCATCTCCCTTGATTTGGGATCAATTGATGTGATTCTTGGTATTCAATTGCTAGAAACTTACGGCATTTCTGAAGTAGATTGGAAGGAGCAGAGTTCTCATTGTCTATTGTGGGGAGAAAGTGACATTGGTTGGAGACTGAGTTTACATTGTCCACGATTATCCCTTAAGTCATTGAATCCATCATGTTCATGTAATTCGAGTGTACTTCTTAAGACTAGATCTGACATGACATCAACTAATTTCGTAATTCCGATGGAGGTTGTGCAGCTGTTAAAAGAGTGGTCTACTGTGTTGGATGTGCCTCTAGGATTACCTCCTATTTCGAGGTAAAGAACATTCAATTGTCTTATCACCAGGAGTGGGAACAGTCTCTATGAGACCGTATTTATACTCGCATGTGACGAAAGTGATCAAGTAGAAGATGGTGGCAGATATGTTAGACTCAGGTAACATCAGACCAAGTAATAATCTCTTCTCAAGACCGGTGTTATGGTGAAGAAAAAAGACATTTCTTATCAGTTATGTGTGGATTATAGAGCCCTCAATAGATTCACAGTACTGGATAAGTTTCTTATTCCAGTTATAGACCAACTCTTGGATGAATTACATGGAGATTCAGTATTCTCTAAGTTGGATACACGCTCTGGATATCACCAAATCTGTATGAAAGAGGAAGATGTGGCAAAGACTTCTTTTCACACGATAGAAGGTCATTATGAGTTTCTAGTCATGCCTTTTAGCTTGACAAATGCACCAGACACCTTTGAAGAATTGATGATTTAGTTGTTCAAACCATTCTTGAGGAAGTTTGTTTTGGTATTTTTGTCGATATATTAGTGTTTAGTAGATTGTTGGAAGAGCATATAAAGCATTTACGGTTAGTTATTCAAGTGTTCAAGGAACAACAACTATTTGCTAACCAGAAAAAAGTGCGTGTTTGGTATGACCCAAGTTGAGTATTTGAGCCATATTATATTAGTCAATGGAGTTGCTACTGATAGTCCTAAAACTGAGGTTATGCGCCTATGGCCTACACCAACTACAGTGAAACAACTTCGAGGATTTCTTGGCCTTACTGGTTATTACCGGCATTTTTTCAGGCACTACGGGGTTATCACTAAGATTCTTACGAGTTTGTTTAAGAAGGATCAGTTTGTGTGGACAGAGGAAGCTGAGACTGCGTTTGAACAACTCAAGTTAGCTATGGAAACTGCTCCAGTTTTTGCTTTACCTGTGTTTGACAAGCCATTCATTATCGAATCAGATGCTTCTGGCTTTGGAGTGGGTGCGGTGTTGATGCAAGACAAGAATCCAATAGCCTTTTTCATTCATGCATTAACACCAAGGGAACAACTAAAACCGGCATATGAAAGGGAGTTGATGGCTGTGGTCATGGAAGTGCAAAAAGGGAAGCATTACTTGCTTGGTAGAAGATTTATAGTTCACACTGTCCATCGGAGCTTGAAGTTCCTTTTAGAGTATAGAGAAGTTAACATGGAATATCAGGAATGGTTGGTCAAATTGTTGGACTTCGATTTTGAGATCTTATATAAACTTGGTTGTGAGAACAAGGCAGAAGATGGCCTTTCTCGTTGCTTAGTATCATCTGTTAACTTTGCCAGCTCTCAATTATTGGCTTTGACTTCACCATCTGTGCTTCAGTTTCAGGATATTTACAATTAGATAGAGAAGGATGTTGGTGTTCAACAATTGATACAGAAGTGCAAGGCTGGAGTTTTGAACAAGTCTACATATCAGGTTTTGGAAGGGAAGATATGGTATAAACGAAGATTGGTATTGCCTAAAGAATTGAGGTTTATCCCTATGATTTCGAAGGACTGTCACGATAGTAAAGTGGGAATACACTCTGGTGTTCTTAAGATATTAAAGAGAGTACAACAATCATTTTATTTGGAAAGGATTTACAAACAGATTCAGCAATATGTCTCAGAGTGTTCTATATGTCAAATGCACAATACTTCTACATTATCAACGTTGTGTTAGTAGTGGTTGATCGTCTTCGTAAATATGGACATTTCATAGCGTTGAAGCATCTGTTTTCGACAGTAGATATGGCTCAGAAGTTTGTTGCAGGGGTGGTACGTCTTCATGGATTTCCAAAGAGTATAGTATCAAATAGATAGCGGATCTTCCTCAGTGCTTTCTGGAAAGAGACATTTTGTTTGGGAGAGACACAACTGAAATACAATATTGCTTTCCACCCTCAGATGGATGGTCAGTCCGAAGTGTTGAATAGGTGCCTTGAAACATATTTGCGATGTTTTGTTTCTCAACACCCTCAGACTTGGCATTGTTTCTTGGCTTGGGCTGAATTGTGGTATAATACTTCTTACCACACTTCTCTGAAGGCTAGTCCGTTCCAAGTATTGTATGCCAGAGAACCACCAACTATTGTTCGTTTTGAGGAAGGTTCTACCAAGAATTTTGAGCTAGAAACATCATTAAGTGAGAGAGATATAATGTTGGAGAATATTAAGATGAATCTCTTTACGTGCTCAGGAGTTAATGAAGAAGTCAACAGATCTTCACAGACGTGATGTGGGGGTATTATGTGGGTTCTAAAGTCTATTTGAAGTTAAAAATTTACAGACAACAATCAGTTCACGGAGGGTTTTACAGAAGTTGGCTGCCAATTTTTTTGGGCAATTTGTTGATCTTGAACGAATGGGCAAGGCAGCTTGCAAATTGGTTTTACCTCCTTCTTCCAAGATTCACCCAGTTTTCCATGTTTCTAAATTGGAAGTTGTGGTTGGCTCGGGAATTGTGGTGAATACTTTACCACCATCTTGTGTTTTAGAGTTGAGTACACAGTTACATCCAGTGAGGGTATTGGCGAAGCGTTATGATAAAACATGAGCTTTGGAGTTGTTGGTTCAATGGAGTGACAGTCCATCTCATGAAAATTCATGGACGTGAAGCTTTTTCCTTTCTTTAAGATTGATGATAATCTTGGTTTTAAAGGGGGGAGTACTGATAAGTATAGGAAGGCTTATGCGAGGAAGATATTGAAGAATGAGACAAGATGATGAGTTGCTATATTAAAAAGTGGCGGGAAAACTCACGGAGGCTGACGTGGAGGACCTACTGGTGTTGAAGTATGTTGTCAAGAGTAATGTAAAGACACTGGAGCATTCAGAGTCTTTACTTAAGGAGGATTTGATTACATATATTGATATGCTCAAATTAACCCTAGAGCAACTTTACTTTCTCAAATAAGAGGTCTAGTTTTAGTACTCATGTATCGAATCCACAAGGAGCGTGAGACACAATAAACTCAATACAGTCGCAATTACACTAGGCAAATAGTTTTAAATCATTAAATAAAGAAAAGCAGTTGATTGATATATTGGATTGTAAGTAATAATAATAAATAGCTAGATCTAGGTTTTCAGGCAATCAAGATTATAGTGGATAGAAATATACTCAGCCCGCGTTCTGGGATCACCGTAGATCATCAAAAAGGCTCTGTCTTCGATCGACACTCCTTCGTCTTCTCGGCAGCTTAGTCTCGCGAGGCAGAAAGACCACTCTTCAGTAATATGGGCATAACTTCTGCTATAGGATGTTGATTGACCTCACACCAGTGGCATTATAAAGCTAACTCAAAGATGTATCTTGTGAGAAGCTTTGCAAGGGTCTGTGAGAAGTATCTGCTGTGTACTCTGGAATTTCTGAAACCATGTGAGACGTGAGAAATCAATGATAACTGAGGACCGCCCTTGGTCCTTTTTTTCTTCTACCAATTCTTCCTCTTCTTTCTCCTATTTCCCCCAGACTTGGCTGTTTCTGTATCTATGTGTTGAGATAACCGAGGGGTGTCGATCGACAGAGAGGGTGGAGATCTCTCCTTAGTCGGTTCTGGTTCAATCATGTATCATGGCAGTTCGCCCGACCATGGGTTTAGACCGCTAACATCTGGTTGGTGGAGATTGATTCTACCAGGTGGGTGCCGATCGATGCACTCGGGTGGGTGTCGGTCGTCATCAAGCTTCTGCTCCAAGTCAAGACACTCTTCCAGCTCCAAAAAGTCTTCTATAGTGACTTCCTTAACAAAATCCACATACCCAAATTGTTCTCCATCTTATGACTCCAAATTTTTTTCTAGCTCCAAGAGATCTCCCATGGTGATTTCTTTGTCTACATCTGGAGAATGATAACAACTTGATACATCAGTTCTCTTTAATGCTGATTCTGTAATGTACTGAGGACAACTCGATCGTTCAGGGATTTCAAAAGGAGGTGGTTGACAGAAAGGGCTTGTGTCGATCGACATTGAGGTCTTGCATCGCTCGAAACTGAGGTCGGATTTACCAATATCTGCTTTGTCCTCTCTACTTAGTTCTTTAGATCCATGTTGCTCCTCATCCTCGACCATATATTTTAGCATAGATTCCATCTTGATCTCTAGATTTTATGCAACATCATAGAAAAATTTGAGGACGGCGTTCATGATGTCAATCCAGGTAGTCAGAGATCCAGGTGGCAACTTCTTGAACCAACATGCTACTTCTCCAGAAAGAGAGTATGGGAATAAATCGCAGAAGTAGTAGTCTTCACAAACTCCATTGCACTTAATGGTCGATGCTATATCATCGAATGTTTCAAGGTGGTTAACGAAACATTGATGAAGAAGACCATGAAAGGGATGCTGACCCACAATAGAAATATCTGCAGGATTCAGCTCAAAATCATTACTCAAGAGTGTAGAGCGACGCATCACACACCTTTTAGCGTAGAACTCTTCAGGACTGTTGTAGTCTCTAAGTGTCTTTTTCGTTCAGTCCTAACATTCATAGCAATAGAAATAACATCAGGCATTGCAGCCTCATGTGCATAAATCAATTACCATGTGATGTTGCAAGCGCGACTTTTTTCGTCCCGTAATACCCCATTCTTGTCACAACTAAGTATTAGTGCCTCAACCTTCTCTGTCTTCCCACAAGCATTGTCAATCGACACCGAGAGTTAGTGTCGATCGATGCTTGGTTCACGCTGTTGATCACTGCTGCGTGGAGGGTGTTGATCGCTACTTCCCTCATAGACTTAGGAGTCGTGCGTGAACCAGCAGTCTCCTTCTTTGAAAAACCCAAAAAACCTCTTCTCATTGCTTCCTGGTACTAAGATGTATGTACCTGAAACGCAAGAAATTGTTTTATGTATGTAAACTAAAATAGAAAAATAACATAGACTAAATCAAACAAATTGAGTATAATGGTGAATCCTCGCTCCCTGGCAACAACGCCAAATTTAATATGCTCAAATTAACCCTAAAGCAAATTTACTCTCTCAAATAAGAGGTATAGTTGTAGTAGTTAGGGATCGAATCCACAAGGAGCGTGGCCACACAATAAACTCAACATAGTCGCAATTAAGCTAGGCAAATGAGTTAAGGCAGTAAATAAAGTAAATAAGTTTATTGATTCATTGGTTTGTAAGCAATAACAATAAATAGCCAGATCTAAGGTTTCAGAGAAACAAGATTATAGTGGTTAGAATCTAAGGGTTTTGTATTCGAGAACTCGAATGCAAGCAAAAAAGATATCAAGTAGTGAATCTATCTATGATTTAAGTCTTTGTTAACAACTCTCATTAAGAACTCTGATAGACCATTGATCGATGCTAATCATAAATCAAGCATTATGAGCTAATTCGATATGTTCACTAAAATTACTATATGAACTCTCGTATGAATCTAGCAACCTAGCTCAACAAGATTTATTCAGGTAATGATCCTACTCTCGCATTTTTCAGTTATCCTAAGGTCATGATTCTAGTTGGTTACTCTATAACACAAATAATAATCACAAGACTGACGAAGGATATTTATTTCACCGTAGAAGTTCTATTGTTTGGCTAATCCATCAATACCATAGTGAACCCTAAATCTAACAATAAATCTATTCAGACATGATAGTTGCCACATAAAATAATATATGAATAAATATAAGATAGAAAGGAATATTAAAACCTAAGTAGTTCCAAGAAAACTCTGAAGGAGTTACTCTCTTCTCTCCTAACATAAAACTAAGAACAAGATAAAGTGTAGAAAGCGTGTTAAAGCGTAGCCGTCAACAATGGCTTAGAAAACACATAAATAGGGTTTTGGGTCATTTAGGGGTATTCTGGTAACTTGTGGTGGCTTATGAGCTTTAGTCGGTCTTGGAATATACTCGGCCCGCGTTCTGGGATCACCACCGGCCGAAAATAAGGCTGTTTCTTTGATCGACACTCCTTTTTTCCCTCGGCAGCTTCATCTCGCTAGGCAGACAGACAACTCTTCATTAAAACATCATAACTTCTTCTATTAGATGTTGATTGACCTCAAACCGGTGGAATTGGAAAGCTGAATCAAATCTATATCTTTTATCAAAAGATCAGATCAATCTCAAAACGATGGAATTGGAAAGCTAACTCCATCCTTAGATAAACTTTTGACGCGTCTGCGAAGTTCTGCATCTCAAATAGCTCCAGAATCACCAAAGTTCTCAAAAACGTATCTGAACCTGAAAGCACTCTAAACCAACCTTAGAAACACATAATAGACTCTAAATAGGACCCATAACATGCTCTAAAATGGTAAATATTTGGACATATCATATAAAAATAGACTTGAGAGTCCTTTGTTGTTCTTATGCTTGATTTAGTTTGTATTATGTTGACGTTATGTCATAAAGCGATCACTATGAGATCGTAATCCTCATCTGTAATCGATTACTTGTTAGTTTGAAATAGAAGAGAGTTTGAAGAGTTACAGAGTTATAACTATCTTAAATCTATCAGACACACGATCATGTAGAAAGTATAGTCTACTAAGTCTTCACAGATTAGCAAATACAATCCTTAACCAATCTCACGTTTTTGAATTTAACAGAGTTCAAAGTGGAAGGTTAATGAAACTGGAATTAGGGTTGCCAAATTTCTAAACTAAATAAATCAGTCTATGATAACAACAATCTCGAATATCATAGGTTTAGGACTCACAGATAAAAATAACTTTCTGTTGAAGGCTGATGTGACAAAGGTGAAATTAATGTTGGGTTTGTCACTGAGGAGAGAGACGAACATGAGTTAGCTTGGAAGTTGTCAAAGACGAAGCCGATTACGGTAGAGGTGATGTTGACAAAGTCTGTTGTGACAGAAAAGGGACCATCGGAGATGGAGGTGGCAAAGAGGACGTGGAATGCGTTTCGTCGCCTTCAATGAAGAAAACCGACGAGAAAGGTAATGGCAAAATGTATTTACTTTTCCTTTCTTATAATATTAAAATATATTTGTTTTTAATTATTAGTAATGATAGAATCATAAATTTGTCTTCAAGAGTTATTCTAGTTATTTCAAAATTATATGAGTTACTCTATCATTAGTAAAATGATTTGAGTTATTCTAGGTAGCCCATATTCAAAAAATAAAAGTTACAATCTTCCTCGCAATTATATGAGTTATGATCCATGTTCGTCGGGGTTAGAGTAGCGGCCCGCCCGACTTTTACAACTCCGGGCTTCGGTGCCTGGTTCTTGCCATTAAGTGACAAGACCCTCCCAGTGATGTGTTTGAAAGTTTTCCATGCCTAAGCATATGAGGGATGTGTAACTTCACCATATTCTATCGAGTATTTGGCATGACATCTCATTTACGCGGACATCCTTTTCGAGTGATATAAATGCTTTAATTTATATGTGATTGGTAAGTACCACATACGTTGGTACGAGACACAATTCCTTCATATCATTTCTATGATATCTTGTTTTTCTAAAAATTGGCATTCTTGAAGGTTATCATCATCTTTCCAGAATATCATGTAATTTTCAAAACATTTATCAATCATTTCAAAAGGTGGACAAGACCCCCAACTGACCTCCGAAATTCATTGTAATTTCCAATGGTAAAATTACTTTCTGGTAAATACTCATTATTTAGTTGAGCCCACAAATCCATTCACTTCTCATTTATATAATGATTACTTTTAATTATCATCATCCTAGATACTAGTGACAATCTAGAAACCTTTTTTATATCCTTCGTAAATGATTTTAGGTTGCAGCGACTAATATATTATAAAATTGTTTTGCGTTACTGTTGGGTTCTTCCCTAATAGTATCAGCAATTGCAACTTCATGAAATGTATTTGTAACCATATCATGATAGTCTCTATTGTTCATACCCATCCCCCGCTTCATTTAGGTTTGAAGCTAGGCCAACACTCATTTTGCATCTTTTTTTACATTTTGCTGTATTAAAAGAACAAATCTCTCAAATAAATCTTTTTAAAGTTTTGTCACAAAATAGACATAAAAATGATCAAAATAGATTTTTTTGTTTTTAAAATTTTGATTTTTTTTTTAATTTTAGGTCTCACATCCAACACGTCACCCCATAACTCTAAACCCTAAGTTTAAATTAGTTATTCCAAGTGGTATAAATGTTTATACCCTTTAATAAAATCTATTTTTGTCATTTTTCTCATTGAAGTCTATTTTGGTGACAAAATTGTTTTAGGTCTATATTATAATATCCCTCTAATTAAAATGAAAATCACAATTCTGCCATAATCTTTTTTTTTCTCTAAATTTTCTGCAGCCTAGCCGTGTTTCTTCTTAAATACAGTTTTTGTCGTTCATTTTCTTTGGGTTTTCTTGATGTTTACAGCACAGATCTGTCAGTTAATATAAATTACTAAGAGATATATGGTCAGAAACTTGCAACTTATTAGATTTAAGCAATTCAGTATTGAGCTTCTAAGCGCCGATTCATTCTATTCGAAGGTGAACTAGAGAGACATCGGGTCACCGCCTGGCTACACCGATCATACGCTTCACACCTTGGTGGCCACACAACCAGCACCAGCGTACTTCCTCTTACGCGGTAATTCTTTCTTCTGTTGAAATCAGCTTCATCGCAGCTTGTAAAAGTTTTGACTGATTTGTGTTCCATCACTTTCATCGGCTTAACTAAACCTTCAACGGCTCTATTGATCTCTCTGCTTGTGCCTGTAGAATCGAGATTCAGCGAAAACACAATGCACTAAGTATTCCAAGAACACGTATCTCTTTTATTAGAAATTCTTTACACAATCTCTTGTAGACTCGCTTGATCCGAATTACACGACTCGACACGGATCGATTTCTAATATACCCAAATTGCGTGAACCAACCCATGTTGATCACGTCTACAAATCACTCACTTTCTGAAACCCCAGAATCCCCTTTGTGTTTCTGTGAGAATTATCACGTCGAAAGTTCCGACCTAATTCTAGGAAAAACCAAGGTATATATCAAATAATCTTTTCCTATTATCTAATATCTTATTTCCTATATTTTAGCATCACCAAATCTTCCAATTTGTGATCTAATAATGCTTATTTAAAGCATATTTCATCAACCGAACATATGGAAATATTCCACATCATCACATCTTAATGTTTCCTTTTTATTCTCTGAAGCGTGTGTCACACATCATTTTCCACGTATAACACACATACACAACCCAAAACTCCACCACTGCAGCAACCTATCAAGCTCCAAATTCTTGAGCTTACATTATCCCCCTTTTTCACTGAGTTTTACAACTCAAGCTCACAAACCTCTAAGCACAATATGCATCATGCACTTCATCAAAGTCTTGATCTTGAACTCCCCCTTAATCAAGTATCATCTCCCCCTGCTTGAGTGAAAAACCCTGTGAAAAACTTCATGATACTTGTTGGAACATCAAAACTCTCAATCCCTTCTAGTAGAAGCCTATCGAACTGGTTCTTCAGTTTCAGCATATTGATTTTCTATCCGAGCGTATGACACATTGGTATGCTTGTGTGATACACGTTTCGTAAACTTAGGATAAAAATCCTTCTTAGCTATCCATACATGCCCATACCTTCTGGGTTCCACATAACAAAGGTTCATCTTCCAAGCTCGCTCAATCTGATTTTTATAAGCATAGCAATATGCAACACTATGTCCATCTTACCACAAAAGTGACAGCCATTCCTTCGCTTAGCAACAACTTTTATATCTTGTATTTCTGAAGTCACATTGTTTGCTTGAGTTTCATCTTTCGTTCAGCTAAAACAACTGGAATTGAGGATTTTACAAACTTGATTCCTTCATCTTATCAACCGTTTGAGAATCAGTTCCATGATGACCTTGCTTTCCACTAAACAAGCATCTATTATTTACCTTCTTCTTCGTTTTTGACATTGATTTTGATGGTTCTACAGCTATTGGTATGCTAGTTTGTAGTGCTGCATCTTTTGGTTTATCATCTGATTTTACTGCAGCTTTTATGAACTTTATCCCTTCATCCTTGTCATGAACTTGATCTTGTGAAGTAGTGCCTTTGTAACACAAACCCCAATAGATTTTGGGAGGCTGTCTAACCGATAGGATATGATCCAAACTAGCTGAACCAGTGTTTAACATTCTTACTTTCTTGTAGTTCTCAGTAAGTTGTCTTTCCAAAAGCTGACTATTGTCAAGTTCTTGATTTAACAGTTGTTTCATCTGATGAAACTTTACTTCGGACTCCTGTTGAACTCGGTTCTTCTCTGCAGTAACTCTCTTAAGAGACTGAAGCTCGTCTTCATCATCATTCTATGTCACCATACACTTTGATTCGCCCTTCGTGCCAGTTTTTTCCATCTCTAAGATGTTGACTTGAGTTTTTAGTATAGCTTTATCCTCGATGAGCTGCAGGTTTTCTTCACTTAGTTTAGCAAATTGACCAAAAAGAATCTGATACTCAGCAAAAAGATCTGTATTTAAATCACTTTCTGTATCATTGTGTGACGCATCAGAATTGGTGTGTGACGCACACGACGTACGAGATTCACCTTTAGTAATGTCTTTTTCAGATTTCCCAGCTCCATGAAGAGCCACAAAATTGAGAGCATCTTCTTATCTTTTTGACTTTTTATCACTCTAATTTCTCTTCATCTTCATCGTCTTTGTGTTCACACAATCTGACTTTATGTGCCCATAACCATTACATCCATTACACTGGATGCCAACGCTCCTGAACAAACTTCCCACAGCTCATGTGCCGCTCATTCTCTTCATCCTTTTACACTCCAGTTACTTTGTCTGAGTGCATTTCAACTTCTCAAGTATTTCAACTCAAACCGCCATTAAAATCGAATCATATGAGAATGTCACCAGCTTATTCTTCATCGTGAGAGAACTGTATTCTCCAAGAAGTTGCAATTTCTTCATGGTGACTAAAGAATCTCCATTTTGTATACTGGTGGTGATCGATTTAATATGTCTTGCCGATGATACTACAGCTTCCGGTAAAAACCAATAAACTTTGAGCTTGTTTTGAAGACTGTCACTTGTTTCCTTGAGAAGTTGTAAGCATTAACCTCCTTATGATTTTGACCGTGTAATCCTTTGGTGATTTCTCAATGTTCTGCTTTCCTTCTTGCGTTTCCAGTGACCTTTTGGAGACTTCTCTGTTACTCTGATGAACCTGTTTCCACTCAACTTCGTGGTAAGCTAATTCACTTCCCTTTAATTGATTAAGATGATGTCTATGGCGTTATACTTATTTGGTGATTTGCTTTGTTTTCCAGGCTGTGATGTTCGTCTCCCTTCAGCTCTCCTTGGTGATTATTCTTCACCATAGTAGCTGTTTAAGATGTTTTCTCCAGTGATCTGTTTCTTCTTTTCCCGACCTAGATACTCATCTCCCTCAGTTTCTATTTCTGTTTGAGATATTTTCTCAGGTCATTCCTAAACTTTAAATTTCCCTTTTAAAGTATTTTTTCATCCGATTGATTTAATGCCCTTGAGTGATTTTTTTTCTTGTGTTTCAGCTACTCCACCTTGAGCTGAAACCCTTTGCCTCGCGTCCACACTCACAGGTAACTCTCTTTAAACTCCATCTTGAGTTTTCCATTATCAATATAAACCCGAAACTGACTTGTTTCTCTTCCTCTGTCTCTGCGAGCTTGAGACAGCGTTGATAATGGAGTTAACTGAAGCGTCCTCCTTTTTTAGGCGATTATTGAATCGCAGTGAGCCTGAAGCTCCTTTCCAGGTACTGCTCTTTGTTGTAAACCATCTTGATTACTGGTATGGATCTTAGGTAATGTTGTGTCTCCTTAACTCTATCTCCAAAGATACCACCTTTCAGTATTTTTGAAACTTTTCCCTCAGCTTCATTCTCAAGTTCCATGTCCACATTCTCTTCAGCCTTCTTCTGATTCTCTGCATAATCTTTAGATTCTTATTTTGTATTAAGCTTTTCAAGTGCAGCCAAAACATGTGCTAAGAAATCATCATATTTATGCCTTACTTCTTTTTCAAACAAAAAACCATCCTTTGAAGATTCTATCTGATATTCTTCATCACTCGCCTTAGACTAAATTTATTCTGTCTTTGCTGTTAAGAAAGAGGCTCCACCTTAAGCTGAGAACTCTTTGGTTTGAAAACCAAATGAAATAGGTCCATGAATTAGACTTTTAGTGAACGTCACCGTGTATGACTTATTCTTTCTAATTTATTTCTCCACTCTAGGCATATTCTTCTTACTCTTAAATTTTTTGCCTTGTAGATAATAAACTCCATCGTGGTATTTTCATGAGATCACTTTCTTTTTATATTTGTAGAAGTGCATTGCTTCCTTTATACTTGCAACCTGATTTTTCTAACATCCCATAGGAAATTAGATTTCTACTCACCTCCGGTATGTATCTGACACCCGTGAGTATCACTTCATAGCCATCTGAATTCTGAATCTTTACTTTTCCAATTCTTTTGATGTCACATTAAGTGTTATTAGCCATTAACACTGGACCACCACTTAACTCCTTGAAGTCAAACATATCTTTCCTTGTTTGACGTACTATAATAAGATCATCCAGAATCCATGATCCATTCTTGCTTAGTGTCTTGCACACTAGTTGTTAATATTAACGGTTGCTTCGGCTCCGTCACAATGTTTACAGACTCTCTATGTCTCTTTTAAGGACATTCTCTTTTCCAGTGTCCTTCTTCTCCATAGATAAAACAAGTTGTTTTGGTTTTATAGAACCTTTGCCTTGACTTAGATCTGCCTCTGCCGTTAGGTTTTCCTCTCCATGGATTTGATTTTCCTTCATAACCCCTTTTCTCTGATAAGCCCCTTGATTCCACATATAAACTCTATGTGTCAGACCTGGATTATTCAGCAATCCTTTTTTCCTTTATCTCCACTTCTTTGGAATAAGCTGAATCAATCACATCTTTCATCGCAAGAGTTTCTTCTGCAGGCCCATACTTGAGCGTGTAAACTAGTGAATCAAATTGCTTGGCCAAGCTAGATAGAACTTGAATTGCTTGGTCTTCATCGCTGATGTTAATGTTTAGACTTGCAAGATCTGAAACTAGCTTAAGAAAAGTATCTAGGTTTTCCTCGATGCTCTTGTGATCTTCCATCTTGAAGCTCGCAAACCTCTGCTTCATGTAGATCTTATTTGGAAGTGTCTTCGTTTGGTAATCTCTTTCCAAGGCCTTCCAAACTCCTAATGCAGTTTTTTCCTTCATTACCTAACACAGAACCAAATTTCCTAGTCTCATTGACATGGGTGTGTTTATAGTTCTAGCAGTGTTTATTGTTCTAGCAGTGTTTGAATATCCTAAACAATTAACTATCAAATTAAACCTAATATTAACACACAAGTAATACTCATGCCAAGAGAGATCAGATATAGTACTTAGGGATCGAATCCACAGAGAGAAATGACACACACTAAATTTCTTATTTCTAAAGACTAAGCTAGGTAGATATATATATTAGTAGTAAACAATCAATTAAGGAAATATTCCTTATCAAGAGGTATAGATGCAATATGGAAATATGATAATAATGTAAATATGGAAATTTGCTATTAAACTAACTAGATGCAAATGTAAATATGTTAGATCTAGGCTTAATGGATTATAGGGAATATGAAGGACAAAACTGTAAATATTCTAGGACTCAAATATTAACTATTCTAACCCATTTAACTCCAATTCTCGTATGCGAGCAAAAGGAAAGACCATCGATCGACGGCTAATGCCTGATGTCGATTGACGGTGAAATCAGAAAGAAGCGTAAACGAGATTTGATAAGTCCACCAAGCTATTTAGACCAGCTCTCACATGCGCCTAACAACCTAATTCAATGGAGTCTATTATGGCACAGAACCTACTCTCGTAGTCGTCCATGTCCTACTTTTGAGATCCTAGTTAGCTACTCTACAATGCGAGCATGAAGTCCAACTCAATTTATGAATATTAACTCAACCTAGCAATCCTAATTTTGAGCTAATGCTTTATTGCTATGATTCAACTCTAAATCTAGTTGATAATTTGGACAATAGTTTGAATATAATGCATAGATAAAATACTGGAGTTCCAATACAAATATCCCTAAGAAGTTATGAATCTTCTCCCTTAACCCTAAAACTCTAATAGAAAACTAAACTCTCCAGAACCCACCCCCCCCCTCGTTTCTCTGAAATACATAAAACATAAATATAAAACCCTAAAATTTCGGTCAAAACTCTTCCAGGGCATCTTCGTCATTTGTCTCTAACATGGGCTTGAAATCGGTTGTCTGCGATTTGGTCGTCGATCGATGGCAAGTGTGCAACATCGATAGACCTTGGTCTTGTAACATCGGTTGACGGCAAGGTAGTGTCGTCGATCGACGACTGTATTGTACTTCGACTCTCTAAACGATCAGCTACGGATTCTTCTCTTCTAAATGCTCCAAAAGCCCCACAAGTATCTCCATATATGTCCAAAACGTAATTGGACATGTAAAGACTCTAAAACATAGTCTAGACACACATAATAGACCCTAAATAGAGCATGTAACATGGCCTAAAACTGGTAATAAATAGGCTATATCAACTCCCCCAGATTTAACCTTTTGCTTGTCCTCAAGAAAACAAAACATGTGAAAGAGGTTTTGAAAAGCGGAGACTCACATAATGTCTAAGTATAACTGTCACCTACTTTGTTGCAAACACATCATAAAGTAAATCACAGATAAACTTTATATACCTTATCCTAGTATAGCAATCAATTCCATTATACCAACAAGTTAACAAATACTAGCTTGACTCACCCCTCTACTAATTTTATTTCTTTGCGTAAAATAAAAGTGCAGGCATTACCCTCGGAGTATAGATCAAAGGACACATGGACTCTTACCCCAACAAGTATCTGAGTAACTAGGCACAAAGTCTTCTCTGATCCCTTTCTTCCCTCTTTTCTCTTTTCTCTCTTCTCTGAAACTTTTTAGATCTCAAATCCAATAATCAATGTTGATTATCAAAAACATTTTGCCATTTTATTTTCAATTTTCTTCTTCTTTTCTTTTCTTTTCTTTTTTCTTTTCACTTTTGATTTTTGGGCAAAGTTGTAGGCGAAAAGTTGGGTCGTCGGTAATGAACCTACCCCTCGCTTCCAACAATGTGTGATTGTTCCTCCAAATTAGAATAATGGGGTCATCGGTAATGTACCTACCCCTGCATCTCGGGAAGTTATCTCAATCTTTTAAGCTTTTAGGTAGATGCTGAAGAAAGAGAGAGAAGGGAACCAGATTTGCAATGACTTGTACCTACAGACTTGCAGAATGAATCTGATCCAGTGTATACCAAGCAAATAATGTCATGATCAATGTTGGAAATCAGCTTCGGTTCCTTCAAACTTTCTAAGCAAGTGTGATATAGCGGCAAGATGATCTACTTTGGTATCTCTAGTAATCTCTGAACAACCTTCTAAGAATGGTGGTAAACTGTGGTTAGTCATTATTAAATCTTGACCATAGTCCCCTTCTTGACTCAATAAAAACTTTTTGAGAAAATTATATAGATATAGTAAACAAGACTCAAAACAAAAAACATTAGCGAACCTCCCCTAGACGTAAATTACACTTTCCCCAATGTAATCCGTCCCGAATTGGTTTAGAAAAAATCAAATCAAAAGTAAATAGTGTAAGTAGAAAACTTGATACCTCTCTCTATAAGAGACTCTATAAGGGAGTGTCAATCGGTGTTAGGCGGGTGTGATCGATCGATGGTCACGATCCATTGTCGACTGATTGTGCCTCTATGGTGTCGATCGATGGTGGACTCAAATAGACTGCAAAAACAAAGTAAAAATCAAAATAAAAAGTAGGGTAACTAAAAACTAAATAAAAACTTACTAAACAGTGGGTTGCCTCCCACTCAGCGCTTGGTTATAGTCTTAAGTTCGACGTTTTTGAACTTTCAGAATAGTATGGAGGTGGATCAACACTTGAAAAGCAAGTGTCTACATATTCTTTTCTCTTCTGAAACCATGTACCAATGAAGCTCCTCATTGCCTCATCTCCTCTGGCTTTATAATTCTTTATAATCTCCCTAACAACCTCCACTGAATGTATTCTCCTTTGTAGACTCTCAATATTTCGTTGTAGCATTCTAAGTCTGACAGCTGTAGTCTCTGATATATCCTCCAATTGACGATAAATATCTTCCTTCATCAGGCTTTGAGAAAAAGCAATCTCATCGAACATGTCTTCTAATTTTGTTTCTACTGCGGTTTTCTGTCTATCTATTTCAGTATCGATCGATGGCTTGATGCTACCGTCGATCGATGTCCGTCAGTCTGCTCCATTCGCATGTTGTCTTTGAACAGTGTCCAAATCTTGCTTCATCTCATCCATGAGTGTAGTCAAACCGGTGAGGCACTTGTCTATAGGATAGTAGACATCGTCAAACCTCTTGTAGAAATCATCCAGTGACATGTCTTGAGCTTTGTAGATCTCATGCACAATATCATCAATCTCTGCTCTCATGTATGTTGTTTATTTCTTCATAGACATACCGATCTTTTCTGCATATTCTAGTAAACATATATAGCTCTTCTCAAACATAATAACTCTCTTTAGAACTGCTCTGTGTCTTCTTCTTGCACATTCACTACTCTTCCGTTTATAACTCATGCATTACCATTCTCATCTCTGTAGATGCCATACTCATATTTCTTTTCCCAATGGAAAATTCTTCTGCCATCAGCATCATAAGCTATCTTTCCATGCTCTATACGACCGTCGATCGATAGTGGGTTGATCCAACCGATTGATCTTTGACTTTTTGAACCATAGGAATTTGAAGTACAAAACTGGTGTACACATGGAATGGTGGTGTCAATCGATGCACACTGTGTGTTGTTGATCGATCTAGGATGTTTAGAAGTGTATAAATCATTATGGATCGGCTCGTTCTTCTGATCCTCAATGTCGATCGATGTTGTAAGTTGTGTGACAATCGATGGCTGCTGCTGTTGTCCAAAGAAATTTCCTGATCCATTAGCCATAACAAGGAAGTCTGCTACATCCTCCTTAGATATATGTAGAATTCTCCCATAAAGAGCCCGTGCACATCCTTCTGGGTCTCTGAAATTCCAAACTCATCCGGTCTAAGATAACCAATATTTGTATCTTCTGCTCTAAGTTCTTGTTCTGGTTTGCATCTGATGTCCTTCGATGGCAAGGAGATGTCATCGATCCATGCTCCATTATCCACTTTCGCGTTCATTACCCAGCTAGCATCTTCCCGTTCTAGGTGGCGATACTCAGTCAGATCTTCCTCTCTGTAATCTTCATTGTATTCTTCGTAAGCTTAACTGTATCCTCGGTATGCCTGATGTGTGTCGATAGATGGTGTATGGTAACCGTCGATCAATGCTCGATAATCCTAGAAAGTAAATCTAGTGGCGGTCAATTCTCCCGGGCAACGGCGCCAAATTTGACTTGGGTGTGTTTATTGTTCTAACAGGATATGAATATCATAAACAATTAACTATCAAATTAACTATAATCTTAACACACAAATAATATTCTTGCCAAGAGAGATCAGGTGTCGTACTTAGTGATCAAATTCACAGAGATAAATGACACACAATAGATTAAAGACTAAGCTAGGTAGATATATATGTTGGTAGTAAACAATCAATTAAGGAAATATTCTTTATCAAGAGGTATAGATTCAATATGGAAATATGATAATAATATAAATATGGAAATATGCTATTAAATTAACTAGATGCTAATGTAAATATGCTAGATCTAGGGTTTCAACTTTAATTGATTATAGAGAATAGGAAGCACAGAAATGTAAATATTCTAGAACTCAAATATTAACTTTTCTGACTCTTTTAACTCCAACGCACGTATGCGAGCAAAAGGAAAAACCATCGATCGATGGCTAAGGCATGTTGTCGATCAACGGTGAAATCAGAAGGAAGTGTGAACGAGATTTGATAAGTCCACCAAGCTAATTAGACCAGATTTCGCATGCGCCTAACAACCTAATTCAATGAAGTCTATTATGGCACAGAACCTACTCTCGTAGTTGTCCATGTCCTACTTTCGAGATCCTAGTTAGCTACTCTAGAATGCAAGCATGAAGCCCAACTCAATTGATGGATATTAACTCAACCTAGCAATCCTACGTTTGGGCTAATCCATAATTGCTATCATTCAAGCTTAAATCTAGTTGATAACTACTCAGATATAATCAATGAGAGGACAATAGTCTGAATATAATGCATAGATAAAATATTGGGTTCCAATAAAAATCTCCCTAAGGAGTTATGAATCTTCTCCCCTAAAAACCCTAAAACTATAATTGAAAACTAAAATCTCCCAAACCCCCTCCTTTCTCTGTAATACATAAAACATAAATATAAAACCTACAATTTAGGTCAAAACTCGTCCAGGGCATCTTCGTCATTTGTCTCTAAATTGGGTTTGAAATTGGTTGTCTACTATTTGGTCGTCGATCGATGGCAAGTGTGCATTATTGATCAACCTTGGTCTTGTAACATCGGTCGACGAGAAGGTAGTGTCGTCGATCGACATCTGTCTTGTACTTTGACTCTCTAAACGATCAACTACGAATTCTTCTCTTTTAAATACTCAAAAAGCCTCAAGTATCTCCATATATCCCCAAAACGTACTTGGACCTGCAAAGACTCTAAAACATAGTCTAGACACACATAATAGACCCTAAATAGAGCATGTAACATGGCCTAAAACTGGTGATAAATAGGCTATATCAACTCCCCCAGACTTAACATTTTGCTTGTCCTCAAGCAAACAAAGCATGTGAAAAAGGTTTTGAAAACCGAAGACTCACATAACGTCTAAGTATAACTGTCACCAATTACATCATATATAGTGAATCACAGATAAACTTTATATACCCTATCCTAGTATAGCAACCAATTACATTATACCAACAAGTTAGCAAATACTAGCTTGACTCTCCCCTCTACTAATTTTAGTTCTTTGCATAAAATAAAAGTGCAGGCTTTACCCTGGGTGTATAGATCAAAGGACACATGGACTCTTACCCCAACAAGTAACTAGGCACAAAGTCTTCTCTGATCCCATTCTTCCCTTTTTTTTTCTTTTTTCTTTTTTCTTTTTTCTCTTTTCTCTCTTCTCTGAATCTTTTTACATCTCAAATCCAATGATCAATGTTGTTTAGCAAAAACATTTTGCCATTTTCTTTTCAATTTTCTTCTTCTTAACCTAGTCTGATTACGCAACCTCAGCGCAAGTCTGATTGTGCGTCCAACGACAAAAAAATCAAAACAGAATACAGACACGTCTTAATCTACAGATCTTGGTAAAGAAGATGAGGGACACTCAAGGAGGAGGAGAAATATCCCAAAACATCTACGCAGAGAAGCTAATGAAAAGGAGATGGGTGGCCTTGCTAAAAGAGTTTTTAAAATTCTTTTAGATGTATCTTTTGATGAAGCTTATTATACTCAGAGTTTGTGGATGTTTTTCAGGGAAACAAGGGAAATAGATGATGGCATAGAAACCATGTTCAATCACCTCAGAGAGAAAATGAAACAGAGAACCTATTGAAAAACAAAAGTGATCCTCCGTTATCATTTCTATGATATCTTGTTTTTCTAAAAATTGGCATTCTTGAAGGTTATCATCGTCTTTCCAGAATATCATGTAATTTTCAAAACATTTATCAATCATTTCAAAAGGTGGACAAGACCCCCAACTGACCTCCGAAATTCATAGTAATTTCCAATGGTAAAATTACTTTCTAGTAAATACTCATTATTTAGTTGAGCCCACAAATCCATTCACTTCTCATTTATATAATGATTACTTTTAATTATCATCATCCTAGATACTAGTGACAATCTAGAAACCTTTTTTATATCCTTCGTAAATGATTTTAGGTTGCAGCGACTAATATATTATAAAATTGTTTTGTGTTACTGTTAGGTTCTTCCCTAATAGTATCAGCAATTGCAACTTCATGAAATGTATTTGTAACCATATCATGATAGTCTCTATTGTTCATACCCATCCCCCGCTTCATTTAGGTTTGAAGCTAGGCCAACACTCATTTTGCATCTTTTTTTACATTTTGATGTATTAAAAGAACAAATCTCTCAAATAAATCTTTTTAAAGTTTTGTCACAAAATAGACATAAAAATGATCAAAATAGATTCTTTTGTTTTTAAAATTTTGATATTTTTTTTTAATTTTAGGTCTCACATCCAACACGTCACCCCATAACTCTAAACCCTAAGTTTAAATTAGTTATTCCAAGTGGTATAAATGTTTATACCCTTTAATAAAATCTATTTTGGTCATTTTTCTCATTGAAGTCTATTTTGGTGACAAAATTGTTTTAGGTCTATATTATAATATCCCTCTAATTAAAATGAAAATCACAATTCTGCCATAATCTTTTTTTTCTCTCTAAATTTTCTGCAGCCTAGCAGTGTTTCTTCTTAAATACAGTTTTTGTCGTTCATTTTCTTTGGGTTTTCTTGATGTTTACAGCACAGATCTGTCAGTTAATATAAATTACTAAGAGATATATGGTCAGAAACTTGCAACTTATTAGATTTAAGCAATTCAGTATTGAGCTTCTAAGCGCCGATTCATTCTATTCGAAGGTGAACTAGAGAGACATCGGGTCACCATCTGGCTACACCGATCATACTCTTCACACCTTTGTGGCCACACAACCAGCGCCAGCCTACTTCATCTTACGCGGTAATTCTTTATTCTGTCGAAATCAGCTTCGTCGCAGCTTGTAAAGGTTTTGACTGATTTGTGTTCCATCACTTTCAACGGCTTAACTAAACCGTCAACGGCTCTATTGATCTCTCTGCTTGTGGGTGTAGAATCGAGATTCAGCGAAAACACAATGCACTAAGTAATTCCAAGAACACGTATCTCTTTTATTAGAAATTCTTTACACAATCTCTTATAGACTCGCTTGATCCAATTACACGACTCGACACGGATCGATTTCTAATATACCCAACTTGCGTGAACCAACCCCTGTTGATCACGTCTACAAATCACTCACTTTCTGAAACCCCAAAATCCCCTTTGTGTTTCTGTGAGAATTATCACATCGAAAGTCCTGACCTAATTCTAGGAAAAAAATAAGGTATATATCAAAAAAACTTTTCCTATTATCTAATCTATTATTTTCTATATTTTAGCATCACCAAATCTTCCAATTTGTGATCTAATAACTCTTATTTAAAGCATATTTCGTCAACCAAATATATCGAAATACTCCACATCATCACATTTTAACGTTTCCTTTTTATTTTCCGAATCGTGTGTCACACATCATTTTCCATGTGTAACACACATACACAAACTAAAACTCCACCACTGCAGCAACCTATCAAGCTCCAAATTATTGAGCTTACAGTGGCTACCATTGGCCTCTATGCTTCCATCGGTTGGCTTATTCCTTCCTTTCCTCATCGCTTCTTGATTAGGTGATCAATTTTGGTTTTGCATGTCTCTGACCATAGTCTTCCGACTTATCTCTCATCCTCTATGTAATGTCTCTAACGTCACTGGGTGGCCCAAGTAAAGGCTACTTTCTATCTCTCTTACTGGGCTGATTTGTTTACTTCCTTGAAATGGTTAATGTAATATTTTTGGACTGAATGGGGAAAAGTATAAACTTCTGCCACGAGGGCTGTATTTCATCTAGTTTTACTCGAATGACTCAAATTAATTCAGAAAATACTAGAATAATCCATAAATGTTTAAAATTAAAAAAAAGAAGATATTATAGTTAAAAATGCCCTTATTTACAATTATGACCAAAATGTTATATTACAAAATTATCATTTATATATTTGGATAAACTTTCGATGGCAAATTTATTTAACAAAAATAAATCTATCGGAATATAAATATGTTAATTTAAATTGTTGTTAAATTTATATATGCCAATTTTGGTGGCAAATTTTTGTGTCGCAACAGAAGTTTTTAAGATGGCAGATTTGTGTGTCCGATTTAAGGTTGTCAATTTATTTATCTATTTTAGTATGTCAAATATAGTAACCGATTTTTCAAATCATCAGATTTTTTTGGAGTAGTTAGAGTTTTGAAAAAGATATGATTATCAATAGTAGACATAAATTTTTATGACAAATATGTTTATCCGATTTAAATTTGCGGTCGACTTTTGTATTCATTTGGTGGTAAATTTTTGGAATTGCTGTTTTTGATGGCAGGCTTTTGAAATCAATTTTAATTACTAGAGTGGGACACAATTCGGATTTCTAGCTAAGTTCACAGAGATTTTGGTTTAAATTAAGTTGGATTTCAGTTAGGATTGAGTGAATTTGGTTACAATTAATTTTGAAATTTGGTTTAGATTTGTTTTCGGTATAGCTTAATTTAAACCAATTTGGAACTTTGATTTAGGTTAAGAGTCATTACGATCATGTTTTTTCAATTTAGGTTTTTTCCTTCTTTTTCTCCTTCTTCATGTTACCTTTCATTCAACAACACTTTGTCTACTTTCATAGTGACTTACAATTGCATCTTCTAATTCATATTGAGTGGAGAATAATAGAACACATAATTCTCGTCTGTAGGAAGTGGAAAGTTGAGAAATCTAAGTGGTTATTTGAAGTAGATAATGAGCGATGTAGCATATTGGTTGATGCGAATGAAGACACTCAATTTGAAGATTTTGTGACAATCATACGTGAGGATTATGGAATTGATTTTGAAGAAAATGATTTGGAACTGAGGTGCCTTTTGCTGAAGTGAAATCAACAAAAACAAAGCATCAATACACCACAGTGAAAGTAGGAAATAATATGCAGTTTCATGAATTCTTTGGTCTTTACAAAGTTGAGAAAATTTGCTTATGTGTAGAGTTTAAAGTAAAAAAAAATATTGGGGAAGGAGATGGAGAAGATCAGAAATAACCCATACAAGTGGATAAGCCATTGTGTGATGAAGAAGAAGATACAGACGAAGAGGGTGATTGATATGATTACTGTGATGATTCTGATAGAGCAACATATGATGATGAAAACTTTTCTATATACATGATTTCACCAGACCATGTAGAAGGGGTCCATGGATCTTCTACAAATATGATTTATGCAAGAGTCCCAAAGACACAAGAAATTCTCCAATTATTATATTTGATTTACGCTCATTCAAATTTGACGTGGGACGGATTTTTGATTTGAAGATGCATTGGAGAAAAGTCTGAAGATATGTTCAATTGTCCGATGTTTCGAATTTGATGTGGATAAATCTACAACGAAGTTGTATCGTGTAAAATATTGGATAGAAGATTGGGCGTGGATGCTTAGAGCTTACCAGTAAAGGAATCTTCAAAGTTTACAATCTGACTATACGTAGATGAACATACCTGCGCCGTAACAAAACGTTCATCTCGTTCCCGACAAGATACTTCTGAGCTTCTTGGACTCTTGTACAAAGACTATGTTGGTGGGGTTGATCCATCTATTTTTCCTAGTCATGTTGCTACTGCTATGAACCTGAGCTTCAGAACCAAGGTCGACTACATTTGGGCATCAATATACTTTCTTCTCTAACCTTTACTTCCTTTTAAATGGGTTACTTTTTTGTATATTGCAGATAGATTACTGAAAAGCTCGTCGTACACTTATAGATGCTAGAGATCTCGTAATGGGTTCTTTAGAGAGTGGATACCATGAATTACCTACTTACCGCTTATGATTAGAATATCAAATCCAAGGACTTTTACTCGACCAAAATTTGATCCAAACAACATATTTAATTACTTATTCCTTGATTTCAGACAACTTAGCCGTGTGATACCCGATGATGAATGATTGGTGTTAATCTCTGACTAGCACAAGTCAATAGGGAAAGCTATTGCATTGGTCTATCCATTGGCAAGTAGGGGAATTCACACGTACCACTTATAACAATATGTTGTTACGGTATAGAGGGCCTGATATGCTTGGATTGGTCAAAAAAGTCGCCAACTCTTTTACGTTAGCTGACTTTCAAGCAACCTTTGAGACAATCAAAGAGTTAAAATCCAGCTACGTATGCATATTTGGAACATGCTGATGTACGTAAGTGGGCACGAGCTCATTTTAGAGGTGATAGATATAACCTCCTTACAAGTAACATAGCTTAATCCATAAACAAAGCTTTGTCAGGTGCTAGAAACTTTCCAGTTGTTCACCTTCTAGATTCAATCTGATTAATGATGACACACTGGTTTGCAACAAGAAAACATGATGTTGAGTTGATGATAATCTCTCTTACTCGTGGTGTAGAGAAGGTGTTGGAGGTTATATATTTTGAATCAGGTTATGTGTTTCGTTAGACTCTGATTATATTCTAAGCTTTAACATTTGCAGGGCCCGATACCAATTGCTAATCTACTAAAGGTTCAAGCAATAAACATTCACCAGTCACAAGTGACATGAGTCTCATCTATACATGTTGTAGATATGACCGAGAAGACATGTTCTTGCCGTAGCTTTGATTTGGAGAAGCTACCATGTGCTCATGCTATTGCTAGAAAGATATCACATATATCACTCTGTCACCATTACTATCAGAAGCAATACCTCTACAACAAATATTTCACTGATGTTATGCCCAAAGATGATGATGTTCCAGTTCTAGAAGAAGTTGAAAATCTATTTACCACTGGGAAGAGAAAAAAAATCAAGACTTATATCAAGTTTGGAGAAATTTACAAACAAGAAGTTGCCAAGGAAAGGACACACATGTAGAATTTGTAACCAGGTGGAACACAATTGTCCAACATGTCCTCTTAAGTGATGAGTATTCGATTTAGTTTGAGGATGTGGTATTTGATTTCATTTTGGTTGGTGCTACACTTGTTGGCATACTCTTTGGCGTTTCATTAAATTTACATGTTGGTATTTTTCATTTAGTTTTTTTCCAAAACATCTGAAAAAACCATCTTTGTAGATCAAGAGAACAACAAGATAAACGACAACCAATATAAAACATCTGTAAAACCTGGATAATATACATCCATCATTCATAAACCAAAAAACTAGTAATTGATACATCCGACATTCATAATCTAATACCAGAAAGTTATACATCTGTCTAAATACCATCAAGTTATACATACCAAATACCAGCAAGTTATATATCCGTTTAAAACAAAAAAAAACAGCAAGTTATACATCCGCTCATTAGACAAAGAACCAAAACAGAAGAGCAATTTATTAGACTGTCTCAATCACCATATCAGCCGCCAACTTCAATCGCAATGGTGTTATAATGTGATCATTCAAGCCATCAAAGTTACATCAATGATCTAGACATTCAATGTACTTTAAAGAGTACACACTACAATCAGGTGGGTTGTCATTTTTGGGGATCTTCTTGTGCCTACAGAAAGCGAAGTGTTTTTCACTTTTCCTTCTCGTATTAGGAAACATCTTGTTAAGCACTTCATTCTCATGAAAGGTCGGCACTCCTCTATCATTTGCTTCTCACTCAACACAGTTGGAATACTATCATACACATGTATTACCTCCTTAATCAGATCGATGTGTAGAGCAACGGTGTGGTCTCCGTTAACATGGTTGCTAATACGTGCTCAAATTACCCTAGAGCTATTGATTATCCTCTCAAATAAAAGGTTCAACTATAGTACTTAGGGATCGAATCCATAGAGACTCTAATATTACACAACAGATTTATTGTTTTTGTAATATAGCTAGACAAAGATTAATAAGCAATAAAGTGATTGCAACGTTGATTTGTAGGTTTTATCAAATGGGAAATAAATTAGACTTAAGAGAATTCTTAGGTAGGATGAAGATGTAACTAAGTAATTTACCAGGGGTTTATTTAAGTATAGCTCTGAACTCAAACCCAGGTTAAACGATTGTTAGTCCTTACAGGAGCGCCGATCAATGGTCACGATGTACTGTCGATCAATGCTACTTATAAAAAATTTAGCTTCAAGGTTTGATAAGTTCTCTAACCTTTTAGATCAACTATCGTATGCATCTAGTAGTTTAGATCATCTTAATTTTGGTTCAGGTAATAGACCAAGTTTTCAATTTGAGCCAATCAATCCTAAAATCTAGGTTAAAGGTGATCAACATTAATCATAGCAATAAGAAAAATCACGATGAGGAAGTAGTTAAATATCCCTATCATAATACATAATTACAAATTCATAGACTGCCTTTGAAGAACCCTAAATCTAAAAGTTGAGTTACTCAGACATGATTATAAAGAACATAATTAAAATCTGTATAATTGCATATAAGAAATAGAGTAAAAAACATGGAGTTCAAGATTTTCTCTATAAATGATAAGAAGATCTCTCTCTCTCCAATCCTAGCTCTCCTCTACGGAGTAGCGATGGTGTTTTTGTTGTACAAGAGGTGTGTAAAGACTTAGGGTTACAAACTAATAGGAACCCTACAAATAGTGTAAAATGCACCTAGGTACTTGTCTTTCATATGTTGGAACTTTTGGGTAAGATTTGTAATCTTTAAATAAACATAAAACCCTAGTCAGCTGCACCGTCGATCGACGGCCATGATTCGGCGTCGGTCGATGGTAAATGATAAAAACAGTTTCTGACTTCTGGTTTTTAGGAGAGCTTCTTCAAAGATCCAAAATGATCTAAAATGTCCATGTTCGTCCAATAAGTACGTATACCTGTAAAGACTCTAAAACAACTCTAAATGCATAAGAAAGACTCTAAAAACATATATAAATCATGGGTAAAAACAAGTAAAATCCATGACATATCAACTCCCCCAGATTTAACATTTTGCTTGTCCTCAAGCGAAACAAAGGTAAACTTGTGGAAGAAGTTTGGAAAACAGGGACTCACAAAATCTCTAGCTTATCGTTATCACCTGTACTATGTTGCAACCACATCAAACAAGTGTCAATCTTAGAGAAACTTTATATACCTTATCATAGTATACCGTCCAAATCCATTCTACCAACAACTTAGCAAATACTAGCTTGACTCACCACTCTACTAACCTCATTTCTTGCATATAATAAGAGTGTAAGTTTTACCTTGCGAGTATCGATCAGAGGGCATATGGACTCTTACCCCTACAACTATCTGATCACACATGGAGTCTTCTATGATCCCTTCTTCCCTCTTTCTCTCTTCTCTAAATCTCTTTATATTAATATTTTTAAGTCCAATGAATCAATGATGCTGATACAATCCATCTTGTTCATCTTTCTTTTTCTTTTCTCTCTCATTTTTATTTCTGAATTAGAATAATGGGGTCATTGGTAATTTACATACTCCTCTGCATCTTTCGGGAAATCATCTCAATCTTTTATATGTGTAGATACCGAAGAGAGAGAGAGAGAGAGAGAGAGAGAGAGAGAGAGAGAGAGAGAGAGAGAGAGAGAGAGAGAGAGAGAGAGAGAGAGAGAGAGAAGGGAATCAGAAGCACAAGATTTTTACCTTCCAGACGTATAGGAGGAATCCGATCAAATGTATGCCAAAACCCAAAGCAATAAAATAAGTCAAATTAGGTTGGAGGTTATCTTCAGTTCCTTCAAACTTTCTAAGAAAGTGTGATATAGTGGTAGGATGATCTACTTTGGTATATCTTGTACTCTCTACAATCAAAAAATCTAGAATGGTGCGATAAAAGGGTTAGCAAATAAGTAAAAATTTAAATCTGATCATAATCCTCTTCTTGACTCAATAATGTTTTTTATAAAACCATGTAAAATTAAGAAAATATCAGAATAGAATTCAATGTTAGTAACTATCTCGCCCAAACTAAAAAACACTGTCCCCGGTGTTAGTTAGTTTAAGTGTGGCGAAATAAATAAACAAAAGCGAAAGAAAATTTGCTATTAAGTGAGAATATCGTACCTCTCTGTCAAGACCGTCGATCGACGCTAGTCTGTAGCCGTCGATCGATGCTGGTTCGATAAAACAATTCTTCTCTCAATTTCAACGTGTCATGTGGTGTAATTCATCAAAATATTATCAGGCAGCCTAGTTAACACTGTTAGACACTCAACACAAGTTAGTAATGAGATAAATAATGTCTCAAGTCATAGCAAAATAAAGTAAAATAAGTTCGATCATAAATCTTGATAAACTTAAAAATAAAATGTAAGTAGCTAAAAGATAGAAAGATAAGGACTAGTCCTCATCAGTGTCATCCTCTAGGTCATGTGTGGGTTCTGCTGCTGGTGCTGGTGACCAGGCTCTGACCCTCCCTCTTTTAATGCCGTGGCATCTTGACACTCTAGCCCAAATGGCTTCAAGAGAGATTAGTACAGTACGCTGGAAGTCACCAAAGTTGTGTATGGGAAGGTCTGGGATGTTTGGTAACTCAGGGAGGGGTGCATCTAGGGGTGCTTGAGTTGCTTGAGCAGGTCTCGGTGCAGCTTGCCTGCGTGGTCGGGTGCTAAGGTTACACAGGAGGATCGGGTTTGGATGGAACTCGAGTCTGGGGAGGTCATCGTCAAAATCCGTAAACGTCCGCTGAGGCAGTTCTAGTAGACGTGGTCCTTCGACATCCATAAAACTCCAGAAACTACCCTCCTTGAGCCACTGTGTGCTCGTCAAATGTGCTCCATCCATGAAGTTCCTGTTGGTGTTAACCATGGTCTGATCCATCCTGATGTTCAGATGCCTGATATAGGTCTAAGTGAACCCCTACCATCTCCTTCTTGGTTCCTGTTCTTTGAAATAGTTTCTTCATTAGCTTGAACAAATGTTCAGCAAACACAGCTCCTAGGTTGATCAAATGATCCTCCACCGGTCTCTGCAGATCTCCCAAGTCAACCAACTTGCACACTGAATAATACAAAAATGTAAGCTCCTTTACTCTCACTTTTTTTGGTTCCATCTTGAACAATAGCGTGTTGGACAGAACCTTAACGAAGTAATGCAGCATTGGGTGCCGAATGTCGGTCTGGGTGGCTGTGCCTGAGTCAAAATGTCCAGTGGCCAGCAAACTCCAAAAATCTGACTGTCAAGGAAATGCAGGGACGGTGCAATGCAGGTTGTCGGCGTACTATAACCCAGAGGTTCAGGATATGGATCCTGTATCTGATACCTCAGATAAAGAATGTCAATGTGCCCTCACTTTCCCACTTGACCCTCTCGTGGGTGTAGTAAACCTGAATATTGGCCATGAATTGCCTAACCAGATCGGAGTAGAGATCATAGGACCTGGTAGTCATCATTCCCAAGCCCAAATCGTTGAGCATATCCTTAAGATCAGCATCGAGACCCAGCCTCCTAACAATTTCCCAGTCGATGAAATGCGTAGGTTCAATGATGACAATCCTGCCAAGCATTGTAATACATGGTGTCGTAGTCATCCCACGCATCAGATATTTGCATGTGGGTACACTCCATACTTATTGCGGTGGCTCGAGGTTTCGGGCATTCCTCGAAGTTTTCGATAAGATCCCCTTCTTCCTCCAACGGCCAAGGGTCTCGGCAAAGGATAAATGGTGGTGGTGGTGCTCTGGAGCTTCCAGATCGTCTCTTTGTTCTTCGTTCATTCATTTTCATCATTAATAAACGAAGAATTAGCATGTATAATCGAACAGCAATGAGCGTCGATCGATGGACTACAAATGTCATCGATCAATAAAATGCTAGGCATATCGATGAACGATAAACAATGGACATCGATAAGGCTTGCTCGCGAGACCTGCAAAAAAAAATATGTTCGAATCGAACTCACAACGCACCAATAATCATAAATAGATATCGATAATCCTTATTCTACCATCCCATCACCCTAATTCGTTTTTAACCCTAATTCCTATCCTGAACAGAGTTTTTTCATAAAACCTAAAACAATTTCCGAGAATAGGAGTTTTCGAGAGCATACCTTGTTGCTTGACTCAATAAATGTAATATATGGATATAAAATGAGAAATCGAAGGGTTTAGTGTTTAAAATCGCCGAAATCAATTGAGGGACTAGAGAGAAATCAGTTTTTGTGTATTAAGGTGTTTTCTCGGATATGTGAAGTGTTGAGTTATAAGAGTGCGAATATCGGCACATGTCGTCGATCGACGCATAGGGCGTGTCGTCGATCGATGCATTTTTTATAATTTTCACCTTTTAAACTTATTTTTTTACTCTAATTAATAATTCCTAAAAACTAATTTTAAAGCTATAGAATAATAATATATATTTTAATAAGTTTATTTTTGGTGGGTTACCACCTACTCAATGCTTGTTTAAGGTCATTAGCTTGACAGAACGTTAGATCAATCGGGCGCTGGTATACCCAAACACACGGTCTGAGAGTTTGGGGTTTCCGCTTTTTTTCCAGTAGTGTTTCACTCTTTGTCCATTTACTGTGAACTCTTCGTTTTTTTTTATTTTATGAGTACGATAGCGCCGTCTAGTGTGACTTTTTTGATAGTGAGTGGTTCTGACCAATGAGAATGTAATTTCTCAGGAAATAACGTTAAACGGGAGTTGTACAGAAGTACCTGGTCATTAGGTTCGAAATGCCTTGATATGATACTTTTATCATGATAAGCTTTTGTTCTTTGCTTGTACAAATTTCAGTTCTCATAAGCGTGATAACTGATCTCGTCCAACTCGCTAAGTTGTATTAGCCACCTTTCTGCAGCTAATTTTGCATCATATTTATCATCTTTCTTGCCCAAGCTGCTTTGTGTTCTAGTTCTACCAGGAGATGGCAAACTTTCCCATAAAGTAAATAAATCAGGGTAGTTCCAAGTGGTGTTTTAAATGCAGTCTGGTAAGCCCAAAGCGCTTCATCCAACCTCGTAGACCTATCCTTCCGGGTCGATCCTACTGTTTTTTCTAAGATTTCATTTGATGTAGCGGTTAGAAACTTATACTTGTCCGCTGGTTTGGGGATGGTAAGGTGTGCAACTCGGTGGTGGACTCTGTGTTTCTTGAGAGGTTTTTTAAATACTTTGTTGATAAAGTGGGTACCTTTGTCACTTATAACTATTCATGGGACTCCGAATCTAGGAAAGATGATGTTTTTGAAAATCTTAACGACTACAGCAGCATCGTTCTTTTGGAGTTGCTATTGCTTCAACTGATTTTGATACATAGTCCACATCAACTAAAATATATTTATTTCCGTTGGAAGAAGGAAAAGGACCCATAAAGTCTATACCCTAGCAATCAAACACTTCTACTTCAAGTATCAAGTTTTGCTCCATTTCATGTCTTCTGCTGATTTTTCCTCTTCTTTGGCAAGGTCACATTTTGCTATATATGATTGAGCGTCTGTAAACATAGTCGGCCACCAAAAGCCTACCTGGAGAATCTTTGATATTGTCTTGAAACTCGCAAAATGCCCATCATAATCTGATCCATGACAGGGATATAGAATGGTTGGGACTTCAATTGCCGCAACACATCTTCTGTATATGTCGTCTTAACAATGTTTATAGAGGCAAGTTTCGTCCCAGTAATATCTTCAGATTTATCTTAGGAATTTATTTTTGTTATATCCTTTAAAGACTTTTGGTTCTATGTCAGCCGCAAGATAGTTTACTATGTCAGCATACCATGGTCTATCATTGATATTTGTGTTCAGCACGCATACCCACGACTTAAAATTCGATATCCTGGGATAAGCTTGATTGAAATGTGAAGGTTTACAAGCAACTTTGATTGTACAAGCAGCTTGGTTGAATTGTGAAGGTGTACAAGCAACTTTGACGGAGGTCTGCGGCGTCGATCGAGGTTTCATTAGGAACGTCGATCGATGCTTCTTTAGGTGCTAGAGGTACATTTCCAGTAAATGTTGAGTCTGCTTGGTAGACGTTTTTGGTGGGCAGAACATCGTCGAAAGGAACGTCATCATCTAATATGATTCTCGAAAGGTGATTTGTAACTCCGTTTTCCACTCCTTTCTTATCCTTGACTTCTATGTCAAATTCTTGTAAGAGTAGAATCCATCTTCACGTCGCAGTTTAGCATCATTCTTTTGGATTAAATACTTCAAAGCAGCTTGGTCGGTGTGCACAACTATTTTTGAACCAACTAGATAGGAATGAAATTTTTCAAAGGCAAACACCACAACCAATAACTATTTTTTGTTTTTTGAATAATTCCTTTGTGCATCGTCGAGAGTTCTACTAGCGTAGTAGACTGTGTGTAGTTTTTTGTCCTTTTCTACCCAAGTATTACGGCTGCTGCGAAATCGCTGGCGTCGCACATTATTTCGAAAGGAAAATTCCAGTCTGGTTCTTGTACAATTGGGGCAGTAATGAGGCCTGATTTGATTCCCTTGAAAGCTTTTAGACATTCGAGTGTGAAATCGAATTTGACTTCTTTGCATAGGAGGGCTGTAAGGGATCTGGCGATTTTTCTGAAATCTTTAATGAATCTCCTATAGAATCCGGTGTGTCCTAAAAAACTTCGAACGTCTTTTACGTTTTTGGGTGGTGGCAGACCTGTCATCACTTCGATTTTGGCTCTATCCACCTCTATACCGGCTGCTGAAACTTTCTGTCCTAAAAAAAAATCTGTTGTTTACCATGAAATGACATTTTTCTCATTTAAGGACTATGTTTTTCTCCTCGCATATGGATGACACTTTCCAGGGTTGTTAAGGCATGTTTTGAAATATTGTCCGTATACAGAGAAATCGTCCATGAAATCTTCAATCATGTCTGTAAAAATAGACATCATGCATCTCTGGAAGGTAGCAGGAGTGTTACAAAGGCCAAAGGGTATCCTGCAATATGCAAAAGTTCCATATGGACATGTAAAAGTAATTGTTTTTTGGTCATCCGGGTGAATAGGGATCTGGAAAAATCTTGAATACACATCGAGGAAATAGTAGTATTGATGGCTTGCGAGCCTTTCTACTCTAATCTTTAAAAGGTAAGGGGAAATTATCCTCTCTAGTAGCGGCATTCACTTTTCTGTAATCAATACACATCATGTTTCCAATTACATATCTCATTGGAATTAATTAATCCTTGTCTTCACCACTGTGATTCCTCTTTTCTTAGGAACTACATGCACCGTACTAACCCAGTTGCTATCTGAAATTGGCTAAATGACACATCCTTCCAGAAGTTTCATAATTTTCCTTTTTACTAATTCTTTCAAGTTAGGATTTAGCTTCTTCTGGTATTCGACAGATGATTTTGATTTGTCATCTACGTGATGTATAATTGTGGTGAAATTCATGGAATGTCATCAAGGGAGTATCTAATAGCTTGTGATATTTCCTCAGCTTACTCAGCAATAAGGTGAGTTCCCCACCACTCAAGTTGGCGTTGAAAATAACAGGATAAGAATTATCATAGAGGAAAGCATATATAAGCCCAGCTAGAAGTTGTTTAAGATCGATTTTTGGGGCTTTTTCTAAAGTCCATTCATCTGATGTGGAATGGTGTCAATCGATGGTCGCCACTGGGTATCGATCAATGGTTGGCAAACAATCATTGTCATTGATGTCGAAATTCATTACTTCTTTTCCTTCGTTTATTAATCTCGTACATTCATCTGATCGGTCATCCAAAGCAAAAACGTCTCCCTCTAGGCCTATAAGAGCTATGCCTGAGGGGTCATCGGAACACATCTCCATAAACTATTCTTTGGAAATTTCAGAGAGGTGATCTGTATGATAGGCATGACTGTCGATCAAAGGTTTCTTGATTATTTTCTCCATTTCAAAAACCATTAATAGATTTCCTATGTTTAGACATATAGGTCCTTCTCTGACATCAATGATTGCTCCGGCTGTGGCAAGGAATGGTCGACCTAGTATAAGGGGGTCTTTTGGCTTCTGCTCGTACTTTAACACGATAAAGTCTGTAGATATATGACACTCGTTTATTCGTATAGGCATGTCTTCAAGGATGCCTCCGAGAGTCCTAGTGGATCTATTAGCTAAAACGAGGGGTTACCTTGGTGGGTTTGAACTCATTGAACCCGAGGGAAATTGCTACGGAATAAGGCATTAGATTTAGACTAGAGCCTAAGTCATAGAGAGATCTCTTGAATCTTTAATTGTGGATGTTGCAATCCAAAACAAAACTGCCATGGTGCGGGAGTTTAATCGGTGTTTGTCCTCGGATAACAGAACTTATTTCCTCAGAAACCATCATGACGCTGTGCTCATTTGTTTGAAAACCTAGCATCATCGCATCTTTGACGTACTTTTTTATTGGCGGCAAAATCTTCATGGCATCGCTAAGTGTCATTTTGATGATTACCTTATCGAATGCTTTCTTACATATGACTCTGTTTAATTCCCACTTCGCTTTCGTTTTATTTGGGGGGTAAAGGGTTAGAGTCTGGTAGACACTACTTTTCATTGGTTTGCTAGATTTTAGACACTACTTTTCATTGGTTTGCTAGATTTTGAAAATTCAGGATCGGGAGGGCTGGCTCGTTGATCGATATTCCGTTTAGGATATCGATCGATGTTTTAGTCAGCTCGCAATTCAATCTCACCATTGCTTAAGTTGACTGGCGATTCTTTTAATCCTTCAGCTGGGTCAGATTGCTTTGCTTCTGGAAAAACGTTATCTTCAGTCTCAAGTGATATTGGTTGCGGGTCTTCTTCCCCGTCTTGCGTGACTTCCACGAATTCGTCCATTATAATGCCTTCCTTCGTTCTTGGATTAAGTTGTTTTGCGCTTCTCAACATAATGGCGCTGGTTTGGCGTTGATGTATATTTTATTATGCACTCTCAAATTAACCCTATAAGCTACTATTTACTCTCTCAAATAAGAGGTTTAGTTGTAGTACTTAGGGATCGAATCCACAGGGAGCGTGGGCACAAAATAGACTATAGATGCTTAGATTAATCTAGGCAAACAATTTATTAAAGAAGTAATAGTAGACAAGTAAGAAGGTGATTGGTTTGATAACAATAAGATGAAATAGCTAGGTCTAGGGATTTATCAATCAATAGATTCAAAACACAAATCAAGGATGCTAAGGGTTTTATAGATCAAATTCTAGAACTCGAATTCAATAAGCAAGTAATCCAGCTCGCGCATGCAATTACTAATCAGATGCCTAAGTTCTATGTTCTAGTTCTCGCATGCAAAAAAGGATCGAGCGTCGATCGATACCAATTTTAAGGTATCGATCGATACTACCTCAGACAAGAATTAACACACATATCGATAATGTTCAACTAGATCCTAGACCAACTCTCGTGTGCGTCTAGATATCTAATCCACACAAGGCTCGGGTTTCGTTAATTAATTGCACTCTCGTGCCTCTCAGTTCTCCTATGATTCTAGGTTCAAGCAATCAGTCACACTCTCATGCTATTCCACTACTCTAGATCCTAGTATTACAAGCCACCCTGGTGTAGAGATCTATAGATATCCTATCAATCCTATGACTATCAGTTTGACATTAAGAAAATGAAATCCCTAAACCTAACAAGATGATTACTCAGACATGGAAGCAATAACACAAATCATAGACTGAATAAATAATAGGTATCGAAATCAATATAAAACCAATGGAGTTCCAATCAATCTCTGAAGGAGAATTGATCTTCTCTCCAAAACATAAGACAATGAATAAAATAAAGTTTAGCCGTCAACAATGACTTTAAAACTATATAAATTAGGTCTAAACTCGTGTAGGGGTATTCTGGTAACTTGCCATGACATTTGGGCTTAAGTCGGCCATAAAACAAGCAGGTCCTGTCTTCTGGGACCACTGTCGATCGATGGCAAGGCTTTGCCGTCGATCAACACTCATTCATCCCCTCGACAACTTCTTCTCGCGAGGCAGACAGACCACTCTTCAGTAAATCGGGCATAACTTTTGATCTAACCGTCTGATGGATCTCAAACCTATAGCATTTGAAATCTAACTCAAAGGTCTATCTTATACCATAATATAAGCTAAATCTCACCGTGGGAAGGTCTCCATCTATATCTAAACATCTGACGCATCTGCGCAGTTCTACATCTCTAAAAGCTCCAGAATCACCAAAGTTCTCCACATCGTACCTGAACCTGAAAATACTCTAAAACATACTCTAAACACATATAATAGACTCTAAATAGGGCTGATATCATGGCACAATAGTGGTAAATATCAGGCCCTATCAACTCCCCCAGACTTAACGTTTTGCTTTCCCTCAAGCAAACAACCCTCTGAAAGAGGTTTTGAAAAGCGGAGACTCACATGATGTCTAAGTATAACTATCACCATACTTTTTGGCAACCACATCCTATCAAGTCAATCACAGAAAAACTTTATATACCCTATCCTTGTATAGCAACCAAATCAATTCTACCAACAACTTAGCAAACACTAGTTTGACTCGCCCCTCTATTGATTTCATTTCTTTGCATAAAATAAAAGTGAAGGCTTTACTTTGGGAGTATCGATCAAGGAACACATGGACTCTTATCTCTGCAAATGTCTGAACACACAGGTAGCCTTCTCTGATTCCTTTCCTCTCTCTTCTCACTTCTTCTCAGTCAATGTCGCCCTTGTTTTGAGGGTATCATTTTATTTTTTTAATTGAATGAAATATTTAGATAGTCTTCCATGAATCAAGCCCTAATGGTTTTTGCCACCAATTCATGTTCACTTCTTTTGACCTTTATCTCTTTCTTGGATCACATGAATCAAGCTTTAA